>PVJL010006990.1:0-84056 GCA_004026885.1 Lyroderma lyra
TGAACTTATTATACATCAAGTTGACAATGCACTGTAGAATTGTATGCCTGAAACCTATGTAATCCTTGCTAACAGATGTCACCCCAATAAGTCTAACAATAAAAATGAATTAAAAAAAAAAAAAGCAAAAACAAAGAACTGTATGACTTCACTCATATGCGGAATGTAAAACTGAAAGCAAAGAAAAAAAAGACACGAACAAACAAATAACCCATGGACACAATCAATAGTTCAATGTTTATTTGGGGACGAGTGGGTTAGGGAGGGTAGAAAGGGGAGCAGGTGGGAGAGGAGGGGGGGAAGCTAAATATAAGGTGATGGAAAGAGAAGTCATATTAGGTCGTGAACTTATTATACAACAAGTTGACAACGCACTGTGGAATTGTATGCCTGAAACCTATGTAATCCTTGCTAACATGTCACCCCAGTAAGTCTAACAATAAAAATGAATTTAAAAAAAAAAGAAAGAAAATGTTTTACTTGTTGAATGTGTTGAGCTCCACTTGCTTGATTATTCACCTGAAATGGACAATCAAGCTAGAGTAAATAAAAATGTTATAAACTCATATTAGGCCTGGATCCAAATCACAAGAATGGCTTATAATTAAAATTCCCAGGAAAAAACCTCAGAAGGCAAGTTAATCTGGAGATGTGGGAAAGATGCCCAAGCACACACGTTAGCTAATGCTAAAAGCTAAGGTCTCCTGAAGTGTCGAGAAGTTCAGCACTCTGACATGGAGGATGTTTTTCTTACATCTTTGGGCTTTTCACATGCTGTCTTTCTATTCAGAATGTTTTTGTTTTCTTCTTAGCTCTAAATTCCTATGAGTCACCTCGTGGAAACCAATCATGATTTGTAGGCTGAGTTAGGTGTTTGATCTAAGTGTTTCCATAGACTCCTGTGATTATCTTCATTTTTACTAATCAAATATTGGAAATATCTACTTCCTAGTCTGTCTCTCACCACTAAACGTTGAGTTTCTTTTCTCTTTCCTTAATTCCTGGCATGCTGTGTGGTGTACAGTAAAGTATCCACGAACATTTAATAAATCCATTATGAATGAATGAGTAACGTGCAACATCTAGTTATATCTACATAGTTATTGCATGAAGGCCTCACTATTTCCAGTATTAAATTTTATCCATTCAGGGGTGGAAATGAACAACTTTTAATAAGACTAGTAGCCCTATTCCAGACTTTAGAACAAAAATAATGCAGGGGAGTGCCTTGGTGTAAAAGGAGTTCCCTTATATGGAGAAGTCGCACCAGAATCAAATACAAATGCTCATAGGAAATTGGAAATCTTCAAATCCCTGAGAAAAATTCCTTTTGCTATCTAAATTTGATATGGATACTTTATCATTCTATGAATACATTTCAGCTTTGGTTCATTCATATACTTTATAGCCTCTGTGTGCACTTCAGCTTTTGGCTTTAGCGAGTGTACAGGCTGTAAGGTTAAATAACCTACATTGATTTTCTATTGTAATTAAGACAAAGTTGGGTCAGACATCTGGAGCATATATTTAGTATACATTACTTCTTAAAAAAGTATTACAGAATCCTACCACTAATAGGCATTCTATTGGAAGTTCTACAATCCTCCCTTCCTGGTATATATTTAATGGCACATCAATTGAGTAACAGTTCGAGTAAGGTAAACAGTGAGCACTCTAGAAATGGAAAAAAGCAGTTAGCCAGACTTTGATACATTTCTGTTATGCCATAAATAGGAAATTATGCTTATTTTCAAAGGCAATGCCTTGCTCTTCCTGAATAATACAGCAACTTTCAGATTGTAAATATGTATATGCACAATCAGTAAGGAAACAGTTTCTGTGTCTACAGAGGCTACAAGGGGTGCCAGGAAGGACTATCTTTACATCTCTACACATGAAGTTGATGACTGGTCCACTGAATAGCTTACTAGTCATAAAACTGAATGCTTTTGTCACTGAAATGCCTTTTTTTAATCAGTGGAGAATTTATCTACTGGCCTTTTTCAATGCTGCTCATTTACTGATTCATTTTTTATTGATTGATTCATTTGGCAATCTTTTGTGCGTCTACTACAGTCCAGTAACTCTGCTTTATCTGAGAAGATAAATAGCACATGATCCTAGCTATTGTGAAATTCATAGTCTTCTGGGGGGAGACTGACAAATATATCAAAAATTGGGCAATGCAATGAATACTATGATAGTATTATATTATTATAGTTATATGTCATAGACATAATATAACAAAAGAGAATGTCAGAAGATGTAGTTTACTTAGAAACAGCAATAAATTACTGAAGAACTTGAAATTTTACAAAGGCTGTCCAGAAAAAAAAACAGACATAAATGCCTCTATTTTTCATATTACATGGCTGGATAGCCCTCATCGAATCAAAATTTGAGTAAAAATTGTGGGATTAAACTTAATAGCTCTGGAATTTTCCTTCAATGAAAAGAAAATAACTGAAGATTTTAGGTTATAAAATATTCAAGGACATATTAGTTAGGGAAGAAATGGGAAGGTCTAAAAATAATTTAATAATTAATCCTTCTAAGGCTCAGATGTGGTGGTCAATCCTGTCTGTAACCTGAAGTGATAGCTGACTAATAAGGGAAAGGCTGGGAAATTTGAGCAATATCATTCTTGACTTAGCACAGTCTCGTCCACAGGGACAGGAGAAGTCAACATTCTGTTAGTTCCTCAACTCTTAATAACATACATGAACGGTGCCAAGAAGAGCTTAACAAAATAGTTGGTTTATGGCCCATGGTCATGTCTATCTTCATAGAATAAAGTCACCTGTATGGTAGAAAAGAAAATCCACAATATAGTGTATGCCCAGTGGGAAAAAAGTCTGAGGCAAACCTGAGCAATTTATGGCACTGCAACAGTTACAGGTCTCACTCCTATAACACGTTGAGTTCTCTGTCCAGACCATAAGTCTTTTAACCCCTTCACCCTTTTAGTTACAGATGTCTACCTGAACTTTAGAACAATCTATTTGTTGTTTTTAACAGCTTTATTGATATATAATTCACATACTATAGAATTCAGTCATTTAACATGTATAATTTGATTAGTCTTTTACATATGACATTATTAATTTTTATAATTGTGGTAGAATATGTAACATAAAATTTGCTATTTGAAGCCTTTTTAAATGTATAATTCAGTGGCAGCATTAAATGCATTCACAATGTTGTACAACAATCACCACTATCTATTTACAAAATTTAAAAATCATCCCAAACTGAAACTGTGTACTCATTAAGCATTAACTCCCACTTCCCCTCTCTTCCCTCAGTGGCTGGTAACATCTAATCTAGTTTCTGTCTGTATGAATTTGCCTAACCTAGATATGTCATATAATTGGAAATATACAATATTTGTGCTTTGTGTCTGGGTTATTTTACTTAATGTTTTCAAGACTCATTCATGTTTTAGCATGTATCAGGTCTTTATTCTTTTTATAAGTGAATAATATTCCATTATTAGCATATGTCACTTTTTGTTTACCCATTCATTTGTTGATGAATATTTGGGTTGTTACCCCCTTTTGGCTACTGTAAATAATGCTGCTACGAATACTGGCATACAAATCAGAACCATCTATTTTTATGGTTATTATTAAATGACTCAGCATAAATTCATAGATTTAACAGATTAGGAGTAAAGTAATTCTCTCAAGGTTACTGAAGAAGTCATAATCAGGATAAGTATATAAAGACTATATCTCCATTGAACTTTATTTTCTAAGACTAATTGACCTCTGTAGAGGTCAATTTTCTTCAGTATGTTTGAGGTTAAAATTATTTGGAGTTCCATATACTACAGAGCCATGATATAAAATGGAAACATGCATAAATATAAACGAATATCTGGCCATGTGGGTAAGGAGGAGGCACTCCTATGTATCAGTATTAATATATATATATTAATATGCTGTCTGGAAAAAATCCAGCCATAAATGCCTCTATGTTTCATATTACATGGCTGGATACTTTCTAGACAGCCCTCATATACTGCCATATACTTGTACGTGGCGTATATATAATAGGCTGCTGTGAATGCTTTCATAATGTTCTGTAAAAATACTATATATTTGAAATAACTGAATCAGAAGTTTGGCATAATATGGTAGACTCTCTGTTAACTGGAACTCAAGCAACTGGCACTCTCAAGCAACCAGCAAACAGAGAGTCTACTTATATTTATCAGAAATCTACCAATCCCCATGGGTGTTGATTAACTGAGAGTCTACTGTACTTACAATACCTGTGATATCCAGGTTTTGTATCCAGGTTGACTGCTAGTCAGTTGTATATAGAGGCTAAAAGGGAGTAAGAGTATGAAAATTGTGGAAGCTACATTCAATTGTATGATAATTTTCTGAAAACCTATTTCAATAAAGAAATCAATTCTGATTCATCTGTTTTCCTCACTGGTGTGAAATGCAGAACATTATGGCAAAAGTAAATAATTTTACTTTTATAAATAAGAGGGACCAACTTTGAGATCACTGTTATCCTGGCATAATGCTGGGATATTCGATTTCTATTTCTATTTCTATCATCTAATTTCACATACTATTAAGTAAACAAAAAAGAAGTTGGGATTTTAAAGAAAAGAGAAACAGAGAGAAGCTCAAATTAAATGTAATGTCATATTAACATCAAACTGATGGATTGACTAGGTGGATAAATGATCTAACCTTACATGAGGTTTGTGCAAGTCGTAGCATGATGTTACAAGTTTTGACATATTTTGTCAAACACATTGGTATACACTAGTGAATTTTAATCATCTCTTTATAAAAATCTGTTCCTTCCTTCCCTGTCAAGGAGTTAGGTTTCAGTTCATCTCAAAGTAACATAAATTGCTGGAAAAATGAAAATCAACTCACAGAAGGCATTGTCATGGTAGCTCAATGCTTTTCAGACTTCTGAATAGGATTTTAATTCAGAATCTTTCTGTTGTGATCTGGGAAATGATAATAATTCAAGAAAATGAAATCTATTCTCTAAGTGAAATGAAATGTATATGATTTGGCTCTAAGCTTATATTTTAACTGTGTGCTTGGTTGTGAGTTAGACTGTGTGGGTCATGGATTAAATTGGTCTTTGCTAGCTTTGTGACTTCAGGTAAGTTACCTCCATCATTCAGATTCCTTAGTAAAATGAGAAAACTAATTAAACTTAGATTTTTAGTGTTATGAGCGTTAAGTAAAATAATGAAACTCATGCTTTAATGTGTAAGCAGAAAAGCAATGTTAGCTATTATATTTATTTTTCAATGATTATATTCATTATGCTTTAAATAAGAATGAAAAATGAATTTTAGATATTTTATTGGCAGTGGTTTTGAGACACAGTTGCAAAAGTTGAGCAGGACTAGATATAGCTTTGAAAACATGTGAGATTGTTGGGTATTTAAGGAGACCAAATCCAACTCCTGTGTAGAGAAATCCATTTCTACCCTTGGTATTCTTTACTAGAATTATTTATAGACTGTGACAGGATTTAGAACCTCCACAGATTTTAAAACAAACAATGAGCAAAAATCTAACCCCAAGCATTTTCACCTTAGTTCTTTCACCCCCACTAGGTTAATTAATTATCCTTCTTTCTTAACTGTGTTTTTCTAACAGATTGCCTGAATATAAGGCAACATGTAGACAATGTGCTGTAGAATTGTACACCTGGAACCTATGTAATTTTTACTAACCAATGTCATCCCAATAAATTTAACAATTAAAAAAAAAGATGAACAAGACCCATATTAGCAAAGAGAAATTCTATAGCCTTAAGGTCAATTCATGATTTTAAGACATTCAGTGTTTTTGTTTCTTTGTATTTTTCCTTCGTTTTGTTTTATACTGTGACCCTAATGCTCAAATGCAACGTGTTATACTAGGAAAATCTCTGTGGTTCTTTTGTAGTTAAGCCTGTAAGGTCTTAGTTAATTCTGGGAATATACTCTATGCTAGCCTTTTTAAGTATTCACAGATAAATTGAGAAAAAAAAAAGAAAATAGTAAAGATACCTCCTAATAAATTATTAAAATAATTTATCTCTCTCAAATATCTTATATTTAGTAAAATTCTCTAAAGAAGGATTTAAGGAGTTTGGTTTAGCACTACATAGAGGATATTCTCTTCCATTACTTTCCCTTTATTCAATAATTGCAGTAGCTCAAAGAGAAAAAAGGGGATGAGGGAAAATGAACAAAGTAAAATGATAGCTTATGTTTTAGGTGGTAACTGAAATTAGAAAAACTTCAAGAGGTAATACCAAAATTTAAGAACATGATCTTCAGAACCATCCCTATAAGAAATTTTATAGAATTTCAGAATATACATTCACATAAACCTTAAACTAGATTGCTTTTAAAATTTGAAGTGAAATCAAGATATGGTCAATGGTTTCTTTGAACAAAATTAATTTGGATTAGTGACTTTTTTTTTTAGGTTGGTTCCCTGATTGAGAAGCGAACCCAGGCCGCTGCAGTGAGAGCACCAAAACCTAGACACTAAACCACCAGGGAACCCCCCTGAACAAAATTAATTTAAAAGAAATAAAGTCAGGGAAAAATCGAATACTTTAACATCAAAGATGCTTCATAATTCTTGCAAGCCAACCAACATGTTTTATGAAAGTGACATAAACCAAATCTCAACATGTGACTTAATAATAAAAGTTCCTTTGAGCTGAATATATCCCACAAAATTGAGAAATAGACAATTTTTCTCTGACATATTTTCTCTTCAAACCATTACAATCCTTCTTTTTAACAAAAAGTAATTCTCATAAAATAACCTAATATTGGTCCATGTAAATTTGCATTAACTCTGTCAGGAGTACTTGGAGGTTAAGTCTTGGATTAAAAGTAGAGTCTGCTACTACAGGGATTTCATACACCAGTAACCTGGTAAGACTGCCTTTGTGTGCCTATATGTGCATACATATCTGTATCTGTGTGCTTGTGAAACAGCAAGTGAAAGAAATGCAGGAAAGCTCTTTCTGAAACTCACCAGGTAATCATTTACTTTACTTATGTGTGAGAACATAGATTTATCAACAAATTAAAGCCCAAAATGAGCCAAAGGAGTTGTCTTTGGTTAAATGAGCAGTTTTTCTTCTGTTGGTTTTTGTTTGTTTGTTTGTTTGGTTTTTTATATGTATGCTTGGAGACCTCGTGAGAGGGGAGTGAGAACAAGAATTAGCTCTCATGATCCCTTCTAGAGATCCCAAACGATAATATTTGACCTGTGGTCTAAGGTCCAAGCATCAGTGACTTAGTAGCCCTGGAAACATTAAAATAGTTGTCTTATCATTGCTGTTAGTTACCATATTACCTGCCTATGCTTATAATTATGAAGAATGACAATGTGTAGCCAGTTGTGTATAGAGACACCAGACCACATGTGTGCCCAACATGTAACCACAAATCCCAGGGCCAATATATTAGAACACTAATTATGTAAGCACCCACTTCAGACAATGTAATCACATCATAAAGAAGACCACAGTGGTTTACCACTTAAATTCGTATTCATCTTCCTCTTTTAAACCTCAAGGCCAGATTTAATTTTCTCTTTCTCAACAGCCATAGTTTCAGAGGAGAATGCAAAGTGCAGAGAAATGACTGAGCTGGTTTTAACCCAGCTGTTTTATTTTTTATTCTTCAAAATTTTCTAAGGTCCTCTGAGGTCCTTGCTTTCATTTTCTCAGCCTCAGAAGGAACAAATGGAAAAAGGCTAAGAGCAGCATGGGGGTTGTTCCAAGAGCAGTGCTGTGAGCATACATTTGTCCTGCTCAAGAGTGAGGTTTCGCCTCCACCTACGCTCTGAGGAAGCAGCTGTGATGTCTCGACGGGATGAGAGAAAAATCAATATGCATGGCAATCTGGTACTGTGCCCATGGGACCGTGGAGAAGAAATATGTTGTGTGCCATCAGTGTGTCACAAATGAGGGTTGCCACCAGCAACCAGGGCATCTATCTCTGTGTTAAAATCATTACTGACAGGAAGGAGTGATGATTGTAACAGCAGAAACAGATATTCCCTTTCTTAATTTCTTCTCTTTTTCACTTGCTTTAAAAATTTCTACTCAGTCTTCTGCCACTACCTCATCATCTTTTGTATTATATGTCTGGGTGGATATTCAGCAAAGAAGTGACTTTGGGAGGGAGAAACTTAGTTACTGATTGAAATGATAAAAACCATAGTTTTCCCTGTTCAGATTTAGGTGAAGGCAGTTAGTGGCATTTGACCAATGAATGTGAAACATCACAGTGCTTTTACATGTTGAACAACTCCTTACAAAGTAGATGCACACATATCACTTTCTATGTTGAGAAGGTAGGAGGTAGATTTTTAGTGACTGAATGCCCTGCGATGGGGAGGCAGAGAAAATAATTTCTCCTTAGTTAGAAGTGCTTGGGATTGTTTATTTTCTTAAATTATGTAGTCTGCCAAGGAGTGAATATGACACTTAAAAGCTTAAGGAACCAGTATTTTTCTTCAGGAAAGTCTGCTTAAAAGGGTGGGTGTCCACATGGGAGGAGGAGGCAGCAGAAGCCTGATTTCTCCTCCTTCTTTTAAGCCTTCTAGCTCACCTTATAGACTCATGACATTGTGTCCCTTTAGAAAGTTAATGAGTTCAAGAACTGACCTCTGGAACCTTGATACTGAGTGGTGATGAACACTAATGGGCTTCTGTTCACGTGGGCAGACACCCAACAAGGCAGTTAATGTCTGCTTATTTTTTTGTAAAGGGATGGCCAGTTGAAAAGAACTAGAACTACTGTTGATATAGTACTGAGAGTTCCTGGGAGATTTTTAAGATAGAATTTTTCAGTTACTGGGAAAGAGGTATTATTCACACTGGTTAAGAATTCTGTGTAGACTACTTCTTGAAATGTGCTTGCCTCATACAAAGAAAATGACCTCTTTGAGACAGTCATGTCAACTCTGTGCTTGTTTTTCCATTCACTAACTCTATTCTCATTTCAATTATTGTATTTGGATGTATTCCAATGTCCCCTTTCTCTATAGGAAAAAATTGACTACTAAAAGAATTTATACACTTGCAAAACCCCATGTGGATAGTTCATATAGGATAGAAGTGGTCTCGAAACTTATGATTCTTTACCCATACAAAATATCCAACAAATATTTATTACATTAGTGAAGGGTAGTTTGAAGCCAGGCTGGTAAGGGTGGAGAGACAAGAGACAGAGCATTTCTTGGGGAGTAAGGACAGTACATGTTAGATTGGAATGTCGATTGCTTCAAGGCTACAGGGCCACACTCTATGGCAGTTAATATAAAATAAAATGAAGCAGCAGATGCTATGTTCTTCCAAAAGATTGGAACAGACAGAAAGGACACTATTACCTGCCACTAAAAATAAGCACATGTGCTATTTCTGACTGACTTTGTTTCTCTTTGGCTTATTACCTATAATTATATATGGTTTTAGCTAGATTATTTTTATTTCATAATTTTATTATAAAATATTTAATCTATTTTAAAGCATTTGTAAAAAAAACATCCATACATTTTAAGCATAATAATAAAACACATGTACATACACCCATGACCCAGGTTAAGAAACAGCAGATTTCAATAAGGCTGAGTCCACCTGTGTGAAAGCTCTGGTGCTTCCACTGCCTTTTCCTAAGAGGCAGGGATATGCTCTATGTTAATTTCCTCATCATTTATTCTCTAGGAAATAATGGCAATGAATAAATGGTCTTCCACTGGCTCTAGATTAAAAAGTGACAATTTTTCAATCTGGAGAGGCAGTAATACCTAAGTAAGAATGTTGTAAACTTTAGCCATGCCACAGCAGTGGCTGTCCAAAAGTAGACATTGCTTTAATTTATTCTGCAGATGAAATTTCTCTTTGAACTTTAACACTTTATTCAAAACTTTTGTATCCGATGTTTGGTAAATTCCATTAAAAAATAAAAGGTAATATGTTGTATGAAAATCATCTAATTGATTCATCAATTTTTTTTATCCTTCCACAATTTTGGGTATTTTCATTTTAACAAGATTAACATACATAACAGACATTGTATGGTTTATAGCTGGTGAATTTAGACATTTTAAGAAGAATGAGTAGACAACAAATTTATTCAAGGTAAGAAAAATGTTTCCCCAATTAAGTATTAGTGATCTAGATTTGTGGAAATGTAGCACATTTAATTATTGTGATCTTTTAAATTGTAAAACTGCTTAATGACTACACTAGCTAGCTAATACATTATTAACCAGTCTGCCTGCTTGAAATGCAAATAACAGGGAGAAATTAAGTATGTACATTATATTATGCAAATGATTAATGATAAATGTCCTAGAGCTGACTTTCTAAAGTTTTAGTTAGCATTAGATAAAATTAGCTAAAGTTGTGACTTCAGGTGTGCCAAATATACCTTTATTAAAGTAGCACATATTCATTGAATAACTATTTATTTCTTGGCATTATGCAAAGCTCTAGGGATTCAATTATCTAGAAAGAGCTTTTGAGTTCAGGGGTGACACTTCTATTAATATAATTAATGGTATTCATCCAGCAGTCATTTCCACAACATAAGGTACACATATATAAAACCATATTTTGGTTTTTGACTGTAATAATTACAAATGGAGTTTGTCAAAGACAAGTCACTTTACTATAGGGTATTGAATGACCTTACTAAAAACAAAAACATAAAACAAAAAACTAAGTTTTTTTTTTGATAAACCCTTTCTAAGACTTCAAATTCCACTTTCTTAAATATCTATGTAGATGATCCAACCAATGTCCTGGGCTCTCAGCTCCTGGACATCTTCTCCAATGATCTTGTCATGTGCCCTATCTCAGTCACTCACTGTCAATCATGCTGTTGACTTTGTCATGATCAATAACTGCATTTCAAGTGCAGATATGCTACTCCTCAAATGCTCCTTCTATACTTCTATTTGCTTTTTCTAGTACTTCAATTTGAACAATCCTCTGATCTCACCAGGACCTATAGATCCTACCAACTTTTCTTTACTTCTTTCCCCTTACATATCCTCACTTCCCTCCACACCCACATTAAACTCCATCACTCTTTTACATACATCTCTAACTTTCTTAGTAATCTTCCTTTATATAATTACTTTAGCTAAAGTATAATTTTGATTAAATCTATTTATTTTCCAACTCTATGCATTATCTGTGTAGACAAAAATAGATTTAAATGAACAAACACAAAATAAAAGAAACAAACAAAAAAACCAAGATGATTGATCTCACTTTAAATTCACAATCACAATGTGGGACTGATTATGCTACCTGACCAAATCCTCCTTTCTTCATCTAGTCTAGGCACTTTCCATTTTTTTTTTCTGGATGAGTGTTCTGATTTAGTCTCTTGTTACCAAATATTTCTCTGCAATTCTTAATCTGATGACCTATCTACATCTTGGCCTAAAAAATTGAACCCATCATAAGAGAACTTGCATATACTCTCAGACCATATACTCGTATACTCACCCATCTGCCTTTGTTCATAGACTTTATCTTATTTTCTAACTGGAAATAAGCTATATACGTCAGCTGTTTAGGACCAGCCCCTGCTCCTGTGCAATGGATCCTAGTTCCCATCACTCGAAACAAGGACACTACTCTCCTGAGTCATGGATTTTCCTTCAGTACTGGATTATTACCATTTGCAAATAAACATGCTCCCAGCTACCATCAATGCTTTCTTTCTCTATGTTTCTCCTAATCACTTATTCCTATGTAATATGTAAAATATTCATAATTTTTTATCTTGTATAAAACATAACCCTTCCAATAGAATATAAATTCACAAAGCACTTATCTCTTTTGTACACTGCTTTACCCTCAGCATGTAACATAGTGCCTACCACATAATATATACTAAATCAACTTCCTGAATGAATGAACAAAAAGGATTATTCAAATTGTGCTATTCATGAGCCTGTCACATGCTAAATTACTTGCAGAATTTTCTTAGTCAATCCATACATTGATGTTATAAGGTAGGGATACAAATCTCTATTTTCAAAATCAGCAAATTTAGGCTACATAAAGGAAAATTAATTTCTCAAGATCATGATCTAGGTGGAATTCACATTTATCACCAAGTCCAAAGCTGATAGTCTTAACTACTATGCTTCATATAATGCCCCATATTCCTCGTGGGTGTTGACATCACCATGTCATTAGGCAACATTTACAATAAATGTACCATTGTCTAATGGAGTGTCTTGTTCTTTTTCTGCCATTCTCATTCCACTCAGAATGAGAAATCTGGAAAGTAAGGTTCTAGGGTTCTTTCTCATAACACTAATTTCTACCTGCATTAATTTTCTATTTCTATAACAAACAAACAAAAAAACCAACAAAAATTAGTGGCTTAAAGCAATACAAATTTATTATCTCATAGTACTGTGGGTCAGAAGTTTGAAATTTGGTCTTATGGGGCTAAAATCAAGAAATTGTCATGTTTGTGTTCCTTTTCAAGGTTCTAGAGGAGATTCTGTTTCTTTGTCTTTTCCAGGTTCTACAGGCCACCCACATTCCTTGGCTAATGACTATCTTCTATTTTCAAAGCCTGCAATATCTGGTTGAGACTTTCTCATGTTCTATCACTTTGACTCTGATCTTCCTGCCTCTCTCTTATAAGGACAATTGTGGTTTACATGGGGTCCATTGGAAAAATCCAGAATAATATATCCACTTCAAGATCCTTACCTTAATCACATCTACAAATTCCTTTCGCCATATAAGGTAACATAGTTACAGGTTCTGAGAATTAGAACATGGACATCCTTTGTGGGTAGGGTGGGACATTATTTAGCCTACCCACAATCTTTTCTCTGGCCCACAAAGATTCATGTTCATCCAAGATGCAAAATACATTACCCCAACAGAAGATCTCCAAAAGTCTCAGCCCATTTTAGCATCAACTCAAGTTCAAAATCTCATCTAGGTCTCAAGCTCCAAAGTTCATCATCTAACAATATCTAATTTTTTTTATTTTTATTTTTATTTTTTTTTTTGCTTTTTGGTATGTGGGTAGCTCCCTGGCTGGGAATCGAACTCAAGCTGCAGCGCTGACAGCACCAGTGCCGAAGCCTTAAGCCACTACACCATCAGGGAACTCCCATCATCTAACACTATCTAAATCATTTCAATTGGCTATGGGTAAGGTTATGGGCATAATCTATCTTTGGTTAAAAAAAAATGCTATCTATGGACCTGTAAAACTAGAAATGAAATTGTTTGCTCTCCCCAAAATAATGGTAAGATACCCATAGGTATCTTTCCATTCTTAAAGGAAGAAAATGGAGGAAAAACAGAAGTCACCGGCCCCAAGAAATTTAGAAATACAACCAAAGCAGATTCCCTGCCCCTAGAATCATCTTTTAATCATGAAAGCATGTGGTTGCAGTTGAGAATCAGTCTGGTCCTCACCTTAGAGTTTAGGAAGCTAAGAGCCTTCTTTCATTTTGTCTTGTCTGTCCATTTCAGTCCAAGCTGGCAAAGTTTCTGCTAGCATAATTTTTTTTTTTTAAACCTGGTGAATCTCTTGTGTATGTCAGAAATTCACTCCATTAGATAAGAAGCTCTTGTAGGCTCTGATCTAATTGATCGGGGGGACATCAATTTATGGGGTATTTCCTTGGATGTGCTGGTGCCTGGAAATATTCCTGAACATAAGACAACCTCTCCCCAATACCCTCTCATGATATTCAAATTCATCTAAATGAGGGGCTAGGAAGGGAGAGAAAGGAGGAGTTGGGGTATACTATAATCAAGGAGTATTTATGGTAGCATTTTACATTGGGAAGAGTATGATTTATAGAATTCAAGCTTGACAGTAAAGACAAGCACGTTGAGTAACATACATAGGATGGAAAAATATTATAGGTGTTTTTAAGAGTAAAATTATTCAAAAGACCACAAGAGTCTTATATATTGAATGATACAGTATAAATAAGACAGTAATCTATTACTAATTTTCCTCAGCAAACATGCATTGGAAAAAAATATATATATATGTTACAGGCTAGGCACTAGGCTAGGGTTTAGATATAATAAGGTAAGCAGGATGTGGTCTCTTACCTCAAGAAGCCTATATTCCTGTGGAGGACTCACAGCTTTAATATTCAGACATTTTATAGTATGACTTGGAAAGCACTATGATAAAGTTATGAGCCCAGAGCCTACAATGTAAAAGTAGCGCTATTGATTCACCTGGGGAAATGGACAATTTAACACTATTTTGCTTCATCAGATTTAGTTGTGAACATTAAGGAAAATCAATAGTTCTAATGAACCATTCCATTAGGTTAACAAAAATGGGCCAGCAGATGGGGCTTATTTATTGTGCCACATTGCCATTAATGAATTAGGGGCAGAGTAGAAGGGATCAGAAAGCCTGGAAAACACAGTTAAAATCCAATGAAAAAGTTTACTCAGATAACACAAAACTAACTACAGGTTAAATACACACACACACACACACACACACATACACACGCACACACACACACGCACACACACACACACATACAGGAAGTCTCAGCTTTTGAAGCAAAACAAAAGTATATAGAATATAACACATAAATTTTCCACATTTAGTAATGCTAGATGCCTTGGGGAATCCTAGGCATTCTCAGTGATGTCTCACCACTTCCACAGGACACCTAGCTGTTACTGCAGGTTATTAAAAGAACTCTGGCCAAGAAGTCATGGACTTTGTTTTAAATCTGTTTCTGCCACTGAAACATAAGTGAATGCTCACACAATTTACTTAAATCTCACTGTGCCTTGGTGTCTTGCCTGGAATTCAATACATACTAATAGCCTAAGTGTGAAGCACGTACGGACTACAAGAAATAAGGAATCGTCAACAGTACCCTCAAGAAGCTCATATTCTTGTGGGTATGAGGACAAGGAAACAAAGAAATGCTTTACAGTACACCCGGTGTAGAATGTACAAGGTACAGAAATAAACTGAGAGCATATTTATTCTGAGCATACCATAATCTGATATATGGAATGTGCCTAAATTTTTATTTTTAAAAATACCATGCTGATGAAAGATTTTGTTTTGTTTTGTGTTTTTTTTGTTTGTTTGTTTGTTTGTTATGTGGGTATTTCCCTGACTGGGGAACGAACCCAGGCCACAGCGCTGACAGCACCAGCGCCGAAGCCTTAAGCCACTGCACCACTTGGGAACTCCCTAATTTGTGTTTTTAAATATGAATACCCAGATTTTAACTTATTTGGGCATGTATTTTCCTAGAATTCTAACATGTCTGAACCTTGTTCTAGTCCTTATTCACACAACTTCTCTCTTCAAGACACTTTAGTCCTCTGGTGAAACACAACTCCAGGGGGTGTTGGAGAGTTTGGGCCTGTTCTGAGAAAGAGAAATGATCCTGTCCCCTATTCTTTTTATACCCAGCTTGCTTTGTTGTTTTGTTTTCTTTTTTTCAAGAAAGAGAGAAAATTTTATTTATTATTAATGTTCTAAAAGTCCAGGGTGTTATCCAGACCAAATGCTCCTTGAGGTAAGGTTTTTTTTTTCAGTGCATTATAAATACCTTATTATCAACCAAAATACTATCTTATGCTAATCTTGACATTGAATTCCAAATATATCTGTTACATATTATTAACTTCTACATTGCTGATATAACTGTATCTGCACTAAAAATTTACAGAATAAAACTATCTATTTGGGATTATGTACCACCCTTTATCTGAATATCTATTCTACATACATATATATAGTTTTTAGCCTCCTAATTTATATTCAATATAATATTGTGACAGAATTTTAATTATGTAGCTTCAAAATGTACATATTTACTCTGACTAGTTGTTTTAAATTATATACACAATTCATTTCTCAACTTATACCAATATTTAAATGTCAACCAGGCTATATAATACATATACCTTTTGGCTTCACTAGGAGTTTAAAGGTGTTTAATCTTTGGCAAAAATGGCCACTGTTATTTGTTTTTCTTTTAAATTTATTCTTATTGTTAGACTTACAGGGGTGACATCTGTTAGCAAGGATTACATAGATTTCAGGCATACAATTCTACAGTGCATTGTCAACTTGTATAAGTATACCATATAGTGTGACTTCTCTTTCCGTCACCTTATAGATTCCCCTGTCTCCTCTCCCACCCCCTCTCCTTTCTCCCCTCCCCTCCCCACTGATCCCCAAATACACATTAAACTATCAATTATATCCATGGGTTGTTTGTTCATTTTTTTTTCTTCGTTGCTTTCAGTTTTATATTCTGCATATGATTGAAGACATACAGGTTTTGTTTTTTTCTGTCTGGCTTATTTCACTAAGCATGATGATCTCCAGGTCCATCCATTTTGTTGCAAATGGCAGTATTTCATCTTTTCTTATAGCCGAGTAATAGTCCATTGTGTATATGTACCACAGCTTCTTTATCCAGTCACCTATTGCAGGGCACTTGGGTTCTTTCCATGTTTTGACCACTGTGAACAGCGCTGCCATGAACATTGGGGTACATAAGTCTTAGCGGACAAAGGTTTTCAAGTTTTTTGGGTAGATCCTCAGAAGGGGATTGCTGGGTCAAGTAATAGCTCCATTCCCAGTTTTCTGAGGACCGTCCACACTGCCTTCCACAGTGGTTGTACCAGTTTGCACTCCCACCAGCAGTGTGCCAGAGTTCCTTTTTCTCCACATCTTCTCCAGCACTTGTTATTCCTTGTCTTGTTGATAACAGCCATTCTCACAGGTGTGAGGTGGTATCTCATTGTGGTTTTGATTTGCATTTCCCTGATAGCTAAGGAGGATGAGCATTTTTTCTTATGTCTGCTGGCCATTTGTATTTCTTCGTGGGAGAAGTGTCTGTTTAGTTCTTCTGCCCACCTTTCAATTGGGTTGTTTGTTTATTTGTTGTTCAGTCTTATTAGCTCTTTATATATTTTAGATATTAGACCCTTATCTGATGCGTTATTTGCAAATATTTTCTTCCGTTCAATTGGCTGTCTCTTTGCCTTGTTGATGGTTTCTTTTGCTATGCAGAAGCTTTTTAGTTTGATATAGTCCCATTCATTTATTTTTGCTTTTACTTCCCTTGCCTTTGAGGTCAGGTTCATAAAGTCTTCCTTGAGTCCTAGGTCCATAAGTTTAGTACCAATGTCTTCTTCTGTACAGTTTATTGTTGCAGGTCTGATGTGAAGGTCTTTAATCCATTTTGAGTTAATTTTTATATATGGAGCGAGTTCACAGCTCAGGTTCATTCTTTTGCATACGTTTGTCCAGTTTTCCCAGCACCACCTACTAAAGAGGCTGTTTTTCCCCCATTGTATGTTTTTTGCTACTTTATCGAAAATTATTTGTCCATAAATTTGTGGATTTATTTCTGGGTTTTCAGTTCTATTCCACTGGAGTATATTTCTGTTCTTCTGCCAGTACCAAGCTGTTTTGACTATTGATGTTTTGTAATATAAATTGAAGTCAGGGAATATAATGCCACCAACCTTATTCTTTTTATGTAGTGTTGCTTTGGCAATTTGAGGTCTTTTACGGTTCCATATAAATCTGATAATTCTTTTACCTATTTTACAAAAGTATGATTGTGGGATTTTGATGGGTATTGCATTAAATCTGTAGATTGCTTTGGACAGAATGGCCATTTTAACAATGTTAAGTCTTCTTATCCATGAACAGAGGATATTTTTCCACCTCTTAATGTCTGTTCCAATTTCTTTCAAAAGTGTCTTATAGTTTTCCCAGTATAAATCTCTAACATTCTTTCTTAATTCCCAGATAGTTCATTCTTTTCATTGTGATAGCAAAAGGAATTGACTTCCTCATTTCTTTTGCTGTGGATTCATTGTTTGTATATAGGAATGCTGTTCATTTTTGTACATTGATTTTGTATCCTGTGACTTTACTGTATTCATTTATAGTTTCTAATAGTTTCCTGGTGGAATCTTTGAAATTTTTTATATAAAAGATCATGTCATCTGCAAATAGTGACAATTTGACCTCTTCTTTCCCAATTTGGATACCTTTGATTCCTTTCTCTTGCCTGATTGCTGTGGCTAGAACTTCCAGTACCATATTAAATAGCAGTGGTGACAAGGGGCATCCCTGTCTTGTTCCTGATTTTAGGGGAATAGGCTTCAGCGTTTCCCCATTCAGTATGATGTTTAGCGAGGGTCTCTCATATATGGCCTTTATTATGTTGAGATACTTTCCTTCTATACCTATTTTATTTAGTGTTTTGATCATAAATGGATGTTGTATCTTGTCAAAAGCTTTTTCTGCATCAACTGTAATGACCATATGATCTTTATCTTTGAGTTTGTTTATGTGGTGTATCACATTGATTGATTTTTGTATGTTGAACCATCCTTGTGCTCCCGGGATGAATTCCACTTGATTATGATGTATGATCTTTTTGATGCATTGTTGTATTCTATTTGTTAATATTTTATTTAGGATTTTTGCATCTGTATTCATCAGAGATATTGGTCTATAGTTTCTTTTTTGTGTTGTCTTTCCCAGGCTTTGCTATTAGAGTAATGTTGGCCTCATAGAATGAGATAGGAAGTGTTGCTTTCTCTTCACTTTTTTGGAAGAGTCTGAGGAAGATAAGCTTTAAATCTTCTTTGAATGTTTGGTAGAACTCATTAGTGAGACCATTTGGTCCAGGGCTTTTGCCTTTAGGGAGAATATGGATAGTCATTTCAAGTTCTTTGCTATTGATTAGCATTTTTAGATTATCCCATTCTTGCTTCAGTCTAGGTAGACTATAAGTTTCTAGAAACTTGTCCATTTCTTCTAGGTTGTTACATTTAGTGACATAAAGTCCTTCATAATATTTTCTTATAATCCTTCGTATTTCTGTGGTATCAGTGGTAGTTTCTCCCCTTCCATTTCTAATTTTGGATATTTGTGTCCTTTCCTTTCATCCTTTGATTAGTCTAGCCAGGGGTTTGTCAATTTTGTTGACTTTCTCAAAGAACCAGCTCTTCGTAATATTAATTTTTTTCTATTGTCCTTCTGTTCTCTAATTGGTTTAGCTCTGCTTTAATTTTTATTATTTCTTTCCTTCTGCTGACTTTGGGTTTTGTCTGCTCTTCTTTTTCGAGTTCTTTAAGATGGGATGCTAAGTTTGCTTGTGATTTTTCTTGTTTCTTAAGATAGGCCTGCAGTGATATAAATTTCCCTCTTATTACTGCGTTCCCTTTGTCCCAATAATTCTGATATGTTGTATTTTCATTGTCGTTAGTTTCTATATATTTTTTAATCTCATCTTTTATTTGTTCTTTTATCCAGTCATTTTTAAATAAGATGTTGTTTAATCTTCATGTATATGTGGTTTTTTCGGCCTTCCTTTTACAGTTGATCTCCAATTTCAAAGCTTTGTGGTCTGAGAGTACACTTGGTATGATTTCAATCTTGAATTTGCTGAGGCTACTTTTGTGTCCCAGCATATGGTCTATTCTTGAGAATGTTCCATGTCCACTAGAAAAGAAGGTATAGTCTCTTTTTTGCTGGATGAAGTGTCCTGTAAATGTCAATTATGTCCAATTGCTGTAATGTGTCATTTAGAGCTGATATTTCCTTATTTATTTTTTGTTTGGATGATCTGTCCATGGCTGTTAGTGGGGTGTTTAAGTCTCTCACAATCATTGTGCATTTATCAGTTTCTCCTTTCAAATTTGTTAGTGGTTTCTTTGTATATTTTGGTGCTTCCTGGTTGGGAGCATATATGTTAATTAGTGTCAAATCTTCTTATTATTGTATTGTGCCTTTTATCATTATGTAATGTCCATCTTTGTCTTTTACTATCTTTTTAAACCTGAAGTTTATTTTATAAGTATGGCAACTCCTGCTTTTCTCTGGTTACCATTTGCTTGGAGTATTGTTTCCCATCCTTTCACTCTGAGACTGTGTTTGTCCTTATGACTGAGGTGTGTCTCTTGGAGACAGCATAGGGATGGATTTCGGGTTGTTTTTTGTTTTTTTTGTTTGTTTGTTTGTTTGTTTTTTTGCTTTTTGGTATGTGGGTATCTCCCTGACTGGGAATCGAACCCAGGCTGCAGCTCTGACAGCACCAATGCTGAAGACTTAAGCCACTACACCATCAGGGAACTCCCTGGATTTTGTTTTTTAATCCAGTCTGCTACTCTGTGTCTTTTTATTGGTGAGTTCAGTCCATTAACATTTAGAGTGATGATTGATATGTGAGGATTTCCTCTGGCCGTTATTTATTTATTTGTTTATTTTTGTTTCTTTCTTGTTGCCCCAACTTTATTGCATTTTTCCTGATGTTTTGTTTCATATAAAAGAGCCTCCTTCAGTATTTCTTGAAGTGCCAGGCTTGTGCTGGCAAATTCCCTCCACTTCTGTGTGTCTGAAAAGGTCTGTATTCCACCTTCATATCTGAAAGATACTTTTGCTGGATAATTTATTCTTGGCTGGAAATTTTTCTCTTTTAAAGTTTTGAATATTGGATTCCACTCTCTCCTGGCTTGTAGAGTTTCTGCGGAGAAATCTGATGCCAGCCTGATGGGTTTTCCTCTAAAGGTTATAGTTCTTTTTTCCCTGGCTGCCTTGAGAATTGTCTCTTTGTCTTTAGTTTTGGATATCTTTACTACCATGTGTCTTGGAGAAGATCTATTCAGGTCCAGGTATCTAGGGGACCTGGTTTCTTCTTGAATTTGGGGTTCCAGATCTTTCCATAGATTTGGAAAGTTCTCATCTACTATTTGTTTGAGTATGCTCTCTGTAGACTGCTCTGCCCCTTTTTCTAATCCTATTATCCTGATGTTGTTTTGTCTCATGGATTTAGATAGTTCTTGCAGAGTTCTTTCAATCCCTTTGATTCTATATTCCCTTTCAACCTCTATCTTAGCTGTTTCCATGTTCTGATCTTCAGTATCACTAATTCTTTCCTCCATCTGGTTGTCCCTGTTACCTCTGGCAATTATTTCATTTCTCACTTCTTTTATTGTGTTATTTATCTCTCACATTTCCATCTCGATCTTCCTTATGTTTTGAATTTCTTTGTTAAATTGTTCCTTTTGTTCATAGATTTCCTTTCTTATGTCATTCTTCTCAGCTATTGTATTCTGTGAGTATGTTTTCATTTCTCTCAGAACCTTTAGATTTCTGTATCACTTAGTTCAGAAATTTCTAGGCCTAAGAAGCTGTTTTCTGGATAAATTTCATGTTCTTTCTGAGCAGTTTTAGTTTTTAAGGAATTCATCCCTTGTGCTGGGTACTTCCTCTTTGACATGAGGGCATTGTTCTCAGCAGAGCCCAGGAGCCCTGATTAGTATTTTTGTGGTGTCTTGCTCTAGGGCAGACACCAGGTGACTCGGGAGACCAAGTTTTGGGAGAGAGCGGGGTTGTTTATTTCTTATTTCTGGGCTCCTTCCATGTTTGGAGGCAGTTCACATCTATCAAGTGTCCTTCCACTTCCTGCAGTTAGTGAGTTGGTTGGAGAGGCTGTAGGAGAGGGGAAAGGCCAACCAGAAGTGCACTGGGGCAGCTCCACCTCCTGCCCTATGCTATGGAAGCTGGGTGATGCAGGCCAAGGCTGCTCTTTCTGGCTGGGGCGAATGCTATCAAATCCGCCTTTCTTCCTGGGCCTGCTTGTGCAACCAGCTGTTGGGGCAGAGTCTGTAGGCTCGCACTGCTTGTAAGCCCCAGGGATGTGCATGTAGGCATGCATACCACAAGTCCAAAGCTGTGGGCCTGACCTCAGGCAGTATGAAGGCAACCAGGATGCCTGGGCAGTAGGCCGGGAACAGGAACTGCAGCCTTGTGTAGGAGCCATGCGTGCTTGTGCTGTGGGTCGTGAGGGTGCCAGAGTCGAGGTCTCTCTCTGGTGACCCACCTTGGCCTGCATCTCTTCAGAGTCCTTGCTCAGCCCTCTTGTTACTCAAAAGCTTCAGAGGCTGGCTCCCAAGTTCTGTCCCCAACACGCTGCTCGAAGGCCTGGTTCCCCCACAGTCTCCCACCATTTTGCCACTTTGCTAGCTTTTACTCTTGTTGCCTCTTGGCTATCCCCCTCCCATGCACTGTGCTGGTCCTGGATAGTCAGCGGCGATCAGGTCCTGTTGCGATCCATCTCTGCTCCCTCCCCTCTCTCCCGCTCACCCCCTTCTCTCCAACCTTCAGGTGTTCACTTGCGATGCATGGATTTCTCAGCTGCCATTGTGTCACTCAGAGTCCTCTTTCTTGGGTCCTGGATGGCCGTTCAATTGTGTTTTCTGGGAGAGGCTTTAGAGACCTCCTCTCCAGTCACCATCTTGCCCTCCCTCTGCTTTCTTATTTTAATAAACAGAGCCTATAGTACTGTACCTGATCTGCTGAGGTATTATAGCATCCAAGATCCGGGCTAGCTCTATCCAGTGAAGGATCTCCTTAATGCTTTCACCATGGGTATGAACTCAATGAAGACCCAGGCCCAAGTATTTGGGCCTAGATGAATTCTGAACACACCTGAAAGTACTTGAAAATGAATTGTTAGAAAAGTTGGTCATAAATCCTAACCTGTGAGATCTCACTTACATTTCATGTGTGAGTTGTTCAGTCTGACAAATAATCTACTCTTTGCTTAAAGGTTATCTGTCAGGAGAATATTTGAGAATTTATTGTCTCATTTGCTTTCCAAAGTTATGTTCAGTATTGGGGGCAATCTCTTAGGATACATTATTTGGTAAATAAATAGCCATCAATGCCATTGATTTTGTCTTAAAATATTTATTATTATTATATATGCTTTGAGTAATGTCTGTCATGGTTTGCTTTTACTTTTTTTATTTGCTCTGTACCACAGAAAAGTATTGCATTTGGGGTCAGAGAAGGGATAACCATAACCTTTGACATCAGACAGCTGGGGTTTGCTATTGAATCACTGGTGATCTTAGGTAAATTAACTAAACTGTTTAAGTCTTAATTTCTCAACAATTAAAAAAAAATTAAATTACGTTTCTTCCTCTGTTGCTGACAGAATTAGATGAAATAATTCAGTAGCGTCTTCAAGACAGTTTCTGAACCTCATCAGTTCTTACCTTTAGCACTGTTGGTAGAGATATAAACAAACAAACAAACAAACAAATAAATAGATATTAATACTATGTACTACATTTGGAGGCTTAAGTCCTTGTGTATATAGAGTTCTAACAGAATTTTAATTCTTAATAATATTTAGATAGTTTTTATTTTGAGCATGAGGTGATGAGACTATTTAAAAACTAGAAATCATAACTTGGAATGTTGGTTTATGTAGGTAGGGCACAATCACCACCCACCTCACACACCTCTGCCAATCTTATGTCAAGAGGTAAATACACTGTGAAACTAATGAAACTTCAATTTCAAGCCTCATTTTCACTGAATTCTTTTTCCAAGACACTAGAAGGAAGCTTGCAATTACATATTAAATTGTACAACTTTAGAATTCCTAAAGCTTAAACATGCCTCTAACCTGTTCCCAAACCACTTCTTTTTAGAGTGTGGGTGTGGTTATTTAAGGAGCTTTATATTCTTAAGATGCTAAATGCACCACATCTTGAAGAATCATGGCTCACTGACACCAAATCTTTACTTTTTAGAGTATATTTATTGAGTCCTGCAGTGACTCTTGGAAATGCTGTTATTAAGAAGGTCTTCCATAAAATATCTTATTAAGTGTTTAAGAATATACATCAATTGGGTAACCTTTGTACATTGATATACTGGTTTGAATAACACCCACATGATGACTCATCATGAGAAAAATAGTATTTGTCATAAGAACATAGAACCCTTAGTATATTATTAAAATAAAGGCATCAAAAGAAAAATTTAGGGGGAGAGGGATGGGAGAGGAGGGAGGGAAAATCACATATATGATGACGGAAACAGAACAGACTCTGGGTAGTAAACACATAACACAAAATATACATGATGTACTACAGAATTCTACACTTGGAACCTATGTAATTTTGCTGACCAATGTCACCCCAATAAATTTAACAATAAAATAAAGAAAAAATTAATTTAAAGTTTAATGCAACAGTTCTGGAATGAGAAAAAATAAAATAACCACAAATGATAGCTTAATGTATTTTCACTCATTTTAAATAACAGAAGTGGCAGATGGGAAAGGCAAAACAAGAAGACTGGCAGAAACAACTACTTATTCCAAATAGAGTTTAGCCAATGGAAAAAATGTAATCTTGTTAAAAAGAATATGTATATTATTGTGTGGTCTTTAGGCTGACTAAAGAAATACATTCCACATTTGGTATACATAGCTCAGGCTATTTTCTGATTCCAGGCAGAGACCATCTGACAAAATGACATCAATTCTATTCCACAATGCTGAACTTGTGTCCTGGTTTAATCAGCTTGACATGAGTTTTCCAAGAAATAAAAGCGGTATATTAATGAGCTTGAGATGAGATTGCTAATGTCAAAGCACAAGCCATTTTATAGTTAATGAGACTGGTGAAATTTAAAGAGAAGCAGAGTGTAGCTTAATGCTGTCATTTTCAAAACAGTCACCTATTTTATCTCATTCCTGAATATTGTGTGTGACATAATTCCTTTTAGATGAAATTTAGATAATAAGAAGCTACTACCGGGTGCTGCTAAGCCACCTCCCTGCTACATGCTAGCAAGTTTGGTGGCTACAAGACTGACACCCCTCAGGATCTAGGTGCACTTGTATCCTGGCTTCCCTGTGCCTCGTTTGTCAGGGACACTTGGGAGTGATGGCAATGGATGTGATTTTAGTTGTGTGGTTCTCTGTGTGCACTGCTAGAAAAGTGCTGGGCTCTGGGATGGACCCTGACCTTCAGAAGGATATTATCACTGAGCCTCACCTTGTGAATACTACCCTTGATGTCACACAGGTGTCTGGACTGTATAATACCACCAAACCATGTGACACTGTAGATCAAAATATGCATCACTGGAAACTTCCAGTCAAGATGGCAAAGTAGGTAAATAGTAGTCTTGCCTCCTCCATGACTACATCCAAATTACAACTAAACAACAGAATAGCCATCACTGAGAATCACCTGAAGTTTAGTTGAACAGAAGTCCTATAACTAAAGACATAAAAAGAAGCCACCTTGAGACTGGTAGGAGATAGAGATGTAGAACGGGGCTAGTCCCACAACCACGTGTGACTGTTAAAAATTTGGAGGGATATTTCAGCTGTAGAGAGCCCTCCTGAGGAGTGACAGGTCCCAGCCCCACGCCAGGATCCCCAGCCTAGGGTTCCAGTACCATGGAGAGAAAAAATTCTGGCTGTGAAAGTCAGTGGAAATTGTGGCTGAGTGAGACTTAAGGTGGCTGGACTCTAAGTATTTCCTTTTAAAGGGCCCGAACACAAACTTACTTACTGATATAGTCACTTACTCCAGCACTGGGGTAATGCACTTGAAATGCACCAGGGACATATGGGGAGAAACTGAGTTGTCTGGATTCAAGGCAAGAGTTAGAGGGGTAGCTTTCTCCAAGACAGAAATGCTGGAAGAACACATTGTTATTTTGTTGAGCCCTTCACCATCCCAGCATGCAGATGCAGGTGTCCACCATATCTGAGTCTCCATCAGCCTAGCAAAACCATTCATCTGCCCCAACCTGGTAATTCCATGAAACCCCACCCCACCTAAATTACAGGTCCACCCAAGCTGCTTCCAGTAGCTTTTCCATACAAATGGCCCATCTTGGCTCATACTGCAGACAATCCTAAATTCTCTTAAAAGTTCACAAACCCCAAACAAACAGCATCTGGCTTCAGGATTCCCCATACCTCTTACTAAGCAGCCTGAATCCTGGCACTAGTGGCAGCTGGCCTTGGTTTGTGGCTTGGCCTCTTGAGGCACCTCAACCCCTGCACGGGTGACAGCCTTCTGTGGACTGCTTTGTAGCTCATGCCAAGTAGCTGTGGGCAGGGTATAGCCTGCAGCTGAACTTGGTCTGTAATGGGTCCCTTCCCAGGAGTCTCTGGGGCTGGCATACCCAGTGGTCAGCTACAGACTGAGTTGGAATATCATCCAGCTGCCTGCAAGGATGACACACTCAAAGGGCAGACTAGGAAGGCACCAGAGCCCTGTTAAAGTGAATCCTGCTCTGTCAGGTCAGCCCCTGCACAATAGCTCCTTTACTGTAGTTTCAGTCAGTCCTCACAATCAGCCTGAGTGTCTATTTGTCTGATTGGTGCACAAACACCAATCAAGGCTCAACTACAACAGGAGACCACACATAATACATACAAGGGACATATCCAGAGCACCTGGCTCAGATGACAAAGGAATCTGTGCCACTGGTTCCCACAGCACACCTACTATTATACATAAGGTGACTCTACTAAGACCAGGAGACATAGCAGCTTTATCTAATACACAGAAACAAACACAGGGAGGCAGTGAAAATGGGGAGACAAAGAAACATGTTCCAAGTAAACAGAACAGAACAAAGCACACACACACACATAAAAGCACTAAACAAAATGGAGACAATCAATATACCGGATGCAGAGATCAAAACACTGGTTATAAAGATGTTTAATGATCTCAGGGAGAACTACAACAAAGAGATAGGGACCATAAAAATGGAGATAGAACACATTAAAAAGAACCCGTCAGAAATAAAGAACATAATTATGAAAATGAAGAATACATTAGGGAGAATCAACATTAGATTAGATAAAGCAGTGATCAAAAGAGCAATTTGGAAGATAAGGTAGCAGAAAACACCCAATCAGAACAGCAAAAAGAATAAAGAATAAAAAAAAAATGAGCACAGTTTAAGAGACCTCTGGGACAACATCAAGTGTGCCAATATTTGCATCATAAGGACACCAGAAGAAAAAGAGAAAGAAGAAATACAAAATGTAGTTGAAGAAATAATAATGGAAAAGTTCCCTCACTTGACAAAAGAAATAGACATACAAGCTCAGGAAGTTCACAGACCAAATAAAATGAATCGAAAGAGGCCCACACCACAAAACATCATAATTAAAAAGAAAAGCTTAAAGACAAAGTCTTAAAAGCAGCAGGAGAAAAGCTGTTACATACAAGGGAGCTCCCATAAGACTGTCAGCTGATTTCTCAACAGAAACTTTGCAGTCAGAAGGAACTGGCACAAAATATTCAAAGTGATGAAAAGCGAGGTCCTGCAACCAAGATTGTTCCCCAGCAAAACTATAATTTAGAATTGAAAGACAGAAAAAGAGCTTCCCAAGCAAGAAAAAACTTGATGGTTTATAATCATCAAAACAGTATTACAAGGAACTTCTTTAAGATGAAAAAGAAGATAAAAATATGACTAATAAAATGGCAATAAGTACATATCTATCAATAATTACTTTAAATGTAAATGGATTAGATGCTCCAATCAAAACATAAAGTGGCTAAATGGATAAGAAAACAGAACCCTTACATATGCTGCCTACAAGAGACTCACTTCAGATTGAAAGCTTCACAGATTGAAAGCAAAGGGATGGAAAAAGCTATTTCATGAAAATAGAAACAAACGAACAAAAAATGCTTGGATAGCAATACTTATATGAGAAAAAATAGACTTTGAAACAAAGGCTATAACAAGAGACAAAGAAATACCCAATAATCTCATTTCTGGGCATTTATCTGAAGAAACCCAAAACACTACTTTGAGGGATATGTGCTTCCACAGTTTCATTGCAATATGGTTTACAATGGCCAAGAGGTGGGGGCAGCCTGGATGTCCATCAATGGATGAATGGATAAAGAGGATGTGGTACATATTAGGGCAGTCCAGAAAGTATCTAACCATGTAATATAAAAAGTGGAGGCATTTATTATTGGATTTTTTTCTGGACAGCCTTTGTACAGTGGCATATTACTTGGCCATGGTAGGAAAAGTGTTCTTGTTGTCTGTGGCAGCATGGATGGACCTAGAAGATACTTTGCTGAGTGCAGTATCACACAGAGAAAGACAGATGCAATGTGATTTTGTTTATATGTGATACCATAAGAACAAAATAAATGAACAAGATGGAAACAAACTCATAGATACAGAGAACATTTTGATGGTTGCCAGATGGGAGGAGTTTGTGGGGGTGGGTACAATAGGGGAAGGGATCAAGAAGTAAAAGTTGGTTATTACAAGGTAGCCATGGGGATGTAGAGTACAGCATAAGGAATATGGTCAATGATATTGTAATAACTATATATGGTATCAAATGGTATTAGATTTGTTGGGGTGATAGATGGGAGAGAAGTGGGGTTCAGGGTTAAAAAGGTGAATAGATTAAGAAGTACAACTTAATAGTTAAAAAATAGTAATGGAGATGTAAAATAAAGTATAGGGAATATAGTCAATAATATGGTGATAATTATGTATGGTGCCAGGTGGGTACTAGATTAGTCAGGTGGATCACTTCTTAAATTATACAGAGTGTGCATAAAAAAAGGTATACACATTTTTAAGAAAGAAAAAAATGTACTAAAATTGCAATACTCAATATATTTGACTTCTGCAATTATAAGAGGTGATCAAAGTGGTTATCATCAACATATAGACACTTTTGATTATGGCGAACTACTCTTTGAGCAACATTGACCCAAGTGTCCACTTGTATCACTGCACATGCTATTTCAATTTCTGCCCAAAGTACCGCCAAGTGTAGCCAGTTTTCTATGGTACACCACATCCTTTAAGGTCCCCCATAGGTAGAAATCAAGGGGTATTAAGTCAGAAGAATGTGGGGGAAACTCAACTGCACCTCTTTGTCCTATTCATTGTCCTGGCAAATGATCTTGTGCTCCTCAAATGACAACCATGCTTCTGCCATTTTCTTTGGCTGTCCTGCCTGTTGCATGGTGATGCTAGCATTCATTTGATTAATGCCGTCTTTTGAGCAAATGTCATACTGCACATTGCTACCATAATTCAATTCAACTTCAAAAAGTAATGGATAGATAACATCTCTTAAATTGTGTATACATTTTTTGGGACCCCGGTGTAATTGTCTAACCACTATGCTATCCACCTGAAATTAATATAAAATAATATTAAATTTCAACTGTAATTGAGAAATTTAAAAAAGGGGGAATGGTAAAGAAAAATAAGAGGTCAAGTATAAAACAAATAAGTTATGGGATGTAATATACAGAATAGGAAATATAGTCAATAATATTGTGACAGTATGGTAGTGTCAGATGGATCCTGAACTTATCATGGTGATTACTTCTTTAGGTATATAAATGTTGAGTAACTATGGTGTGTATCTGAAAGTGATGTAATATTGTATGTTAATTATATTTTAATAAAAAGCTTAAAAACAGTTACTGATCTTTTCTTGGTCATAAAAATGGCACTTAGATATCAATCACATTTTGCATAATCTTGCTTTATCATTGCAAAGTATGATGAAGATTCTAACTAATAAAATATTGTGGAATAGGGCAATAATTTAATTTAAATCCACTATATAAATACATATATATTTTATCACATTTCTGTAGCATTACCCTTGCACAAAATCATATTGATAAAGTAGGTTTAAAGTCAATGCTTTCTATGTAAATTGTTATTTCATTATGGAGAAAACTTTGATTGGTTGATTGTTTTTTATATAGACACGAAAGACTTAATTTGAGATTTTACAGTAGGGAGGCAGATTGAAAGTAGCTCCATTGAAATAAAAGGTGGAAGTGTTTTTAAACCCTGGGGTGAGTGACTGGAAAAGTACTAGTGAATCTTAGTGAGGTTGCTCAAGGTGGTTAGGCCATCTGTGTTTGCTAATTGGTATTTATGGAAGTTAAGCTCTTACCCTCCCACAGAGACTGGGAGATAAAGCCCTGTCTGTCTTAATGGTTCCATTTCAAAGGGATGTCTTCCAGGTTCTTGTGAAAGACATTCCTACGGGGACAGATTTAGGCAATAGCTTCAATAAAAGATTGTTTATGCAGAATCTATTACTTGCCAAAGATTTTACATGTATGTTTAATTTTATCATCCTCCTTCCAAACTCTATGAGATATTTGATATTAACCTATTTTACAAATGAGAAAATTGAGCCTTAGCTTAAGTAAATTGTCAGTGCTCACAGATTGCATGGAGCCTGTCTCTAGGCCTCAATTTCTTCCTTTGTAAAATGAATAACACTACATATCTCATAGAGTCGTGGGCAGAATTAAAAGCTTGTGTTTATTTATAAACTACTGGCTCGTAGTGTCTTACAGACTGCCTCCATATGTGGTTAGCCATGAGTGGTCTGAAGCCTGAGCACTTTGGATGGAATTTCTAGCATGTCTACTACTTAGACATATAAAGTTGATGTTATTTACCTGCTCTATATCTCAGTTTTCTCATCTATTAAAATGGAAATTAAAAATAGTACACACCACTTATGATTCATGTAAGCATTAAGAGGCAATGCATGTTTAAGTCACTTAGAATAGTACCTTAGAACTTCATTCTATAAAGTTTAGCTATAATTAATATTGATATGGTCTCTTGATGATTGAATCCATTATTAATTTTATATTCCTCAATTTTGATTTTTAAAAAATTCATAATAAATTAATGAGTTAAATATATTGCAGAAGTTACTGTTGGTGGTACTACAGAGCATAGTTGGAGAGTATAATCATTATTCCAAGGTTCTACAATGTGGAGAGAGAAGCATAACACAATTATAAACTAGTAATTCAAAACTGTTATACATATATTTTAAAAAATGATTTGCTATTTTAAGATGGAATCTGTTCTGCTTTATTTTTTAAATGGTTCAAACTTTATTTTAATCCAGAAGCCATTTTAAATCCTTTTGGAAATAGGTAATATGAAAATCTTAAACAATTAATGCTGTAATAAAAAACTCATCATGGTTAGGAGTTAAATTACAGACTGGACTGTATATTTGAAATATTCTTTCTTTACTCTGTTGAATTTTGAGTGGAACTGAATTCATTTTCCTCTTTTTTCATAAAAGAACACATTCACTGTGCTTTGAAGTGAGATGATTCAACAGCCTTGAAGAATGGTTGCAGTGGTTTTCCAAAACTCATGTAGAAGGACAGTCATCAGCACAGGTGTTACACCCTTTACTGCAGACACATTTTGGTTTTCACACCATTTCCTATCAGGTTGGGAGTAAAGCAGGCATTAAAGGCACAGGGACCCAGGTCTCTTTTTAAAAAAACCTCTCTCAAGCATATAATTAATCTCATCCTGACTCTTGAGCCTTAAAAAAAAAATTCAAGGACAACACCAAAAATGAAAATGTGAATTATTGCTTTGTAACATTGAACAACTAATTTAGGTGCTTTAAAGTCGTTAAATGACTACATGCTGCAATTTGTAATTTTTCAGTTTGTGAATCAGCATTCTCTTTATGCAACTGCGGGGGTGTGCTTGCATCATTTGTTTGGGTTTTCATTTAAAAATTACTGAAGTTCAGTTTTGTTATTTATTTAATAGTTTAACTCTTTATTGTCTGTTGCATGAGCATCTCTCATTCTGTCAACTCTCTTTTCTTCACAGAAACATTCAAATATGTAAGACCCTAAAACTAAGCCTCCTGTTCCCCTGCTTCCTGGTTTTTTCCCCATAATTTCTTTCCTGACATGGCCAAGATTTTGAAAGATCACATAGATACAATTAATTTCCTTCAAAGTATTCTTTCACTTACATCAGTTTACTGAAAATACTCCTATCTAACAGTGTTAACAATTTCTTAATTATCTTTTTTTTTGGGGGAGGGGTAGTTCCCTGGCTGGGAATTGAACCCAGGCCTCAGCATTGAGAGTGCCGAAGCCTAGCCACTACACCACCAGGGAACTCTCAACAATTCAGTAATTATTAAATCCACCGGCATTTTATTAGTCTCAGCCTACTTATCTTTCATTTAAGCATTTAACAAATACTGTATTTTACTGTGTATAATGTATTCCCATGTATAGTGCATATGCATGTCTTTGGCAGGAAACTTTCAGGGGAAAAAATCTTTCATTTTAATTTTTTAATTATTGATTTCTAGAGTTACATGTTTAACTCATAAGCATAAGTAAAAAATTAAAAACACTTATATAGATACAAAATTAGTATCTATTAGTATAATGTGCATCCTTATTTTTTCCTCACAAATTTGGGCAAAAAAATGTGCATTATACATGGCAAAATGTGGTATGTGTGAAGACTTTTCTATGAGACATGCATTTCACTAATAACGGAGTGTGATTAAAATTGGTGAATAAGAAAGAAAAGAGTTCCTGTATTTTATGAACATTATGAGGTAGTGTGGAGGGCAAAATAAAGGTTGGGGGTCTATTTTACATAAGATGATCATTTCTGAGAGGGTGACATTTGAGCTGAAAACTGAAAGATGAGAAGGTATTAGTCATGTGATTGGGGGAAAGAGAATACCAACAAGAGATGAACAAGGGGCCCTGAGGTATTAAAGAACTGCTAGTCATTTTAGTAACTACAGGAGAAAACTTTTGGGGCCATTTGTCTTCTTTGTTCTTTTTAAATCTTGTTAATATTGGTTTAGAAACCTAGCTTTCTGCTAGTTCTCGACTCTCTGATTATCTTTTCATTCATTCTCTAACTTGTCTTCCATGAGGACATTTTTTTTTACAGGTGAGGAGAAGAATAAAAAGCAAACCATAAATACTTTGCTGGGATTGTAATGACTCAATAAGAACTGAATTCCGTTTTTTAAAAAAATCTGAAAATTCATTAAAAAAAAAGTACCATGTCAGGCCAAGGAAAAATTGCACGTACATGTTAGACCCAGGTCTTACACTCATAGAGCTTATAGTAAAACATCTGTCACCATCATTGGCACAGATTGAATTTTCTACATTCACAGTTCAGTGTAGTGGTTAAGAACCATAGTGGTTCAGTTTTTATACTTAAGATGTGGTACCCGGAATCTCAGGCCCTACATTAGAAGCACTAACTGAATGAAAATGTGCATTTTCACAAGATCCTTAAGTGATTCAAACACACAAAAAATGAACCCATAGAAACAGAGAACAGAGTCATGGTTGCTAGAGGTGGTGGATAAGGGTGGTGGAAATGGATAAAGGTGGCCAAATGGTAGAAACTCCCAGTCATAAAATAAGTAAGTCCTGAGGATGTAATGTACAGTATGGTGACTATAGTTAAAGATACTGTATTGTATGTTTGAAAGTTGCTAAGAGAGTAGATCTTAAACATTCTCGTCATAACAAAAATACTTGTAACTATTAGAATTAATGAACGTTAACTAAACTTATTGTGGTAATTATTTTGCATTGTATACCTGTATCAAATTATTATGTTATATATCTGAAATGAATACAACGTTATAAGTCAATCATATCTCAATAGAACTGGGGAAAAAAGTGTGAGAACCAGGAAAATTGGGCCTTGCCCAACTTACCCTCTCATAATTTAAATTTCCTACTATTTCTCCTTTGTTCACAAAAGAACACAGTAAACTCTCAGTTAAACTGGCACCCATGGGGATTGGTAGATGCCAGATAAATGTTGACTGTTGGTTAACCAGAGCTCAAGCAACAGCACTCTCAAGTAACCGGCAAGATGTCAAGCAACTGGCTAAATAATTTTGCTGATTGGTTTAAAAAACTGGATGCTTGAGTTTCGGTTAACAGAGAGTTTACTGTATATTTACTGTGCTCTGAAGTCAGGAGATTTAAAACCACTTGAAAATGGCTGTGATGGCTTTTAAAAAGTACTTATGAAGGATGTGTGCAGGTACTGACAATGGTCAGATTTGTTGGGAAGATTAAAAAAGATAATACGTTATGAGCACCTACTGCATGTTGGTTTATAGTACGTGCACAATACATGATAGTTATGTTTCTCACTTCTCAAATCAATTAAATATTCACTATCAAATGAATTAATTTAAATAAAATTAAGTAGGGTTAGCAGGAATGGGTGTGCAGTAGTTACACTTCAGTGGTTGAGTAAGCTGCAGAGTATGTACTATGTGACACATACAATTATTTTCTTAACTAAATTTTCCAAAAGATGGCCCTAGCTATCTTTTCAGAGAAATCCTGACAAGTATCTTCACACCATTCTACTCACTGAATCTAGTAAAGGTAGAAGATTAAATAGGAGTTCAAAGCTACCTCTAATGGAACTGTCTGGCTTTATCCTGCTGAGGAAAGAGCAGATCAAGGAGGCTTGAAGTGCTTACTTGTATTTCAATGTTGTCTTGAATCATAAAGAAGCTCCAGAATAGCCACTTAACAAAGATATGCCACTGGAAACCAATGAAAGGCTTAAAGATGTCTTCATCTTTGTGTTATGTGTGTTGCACAACAATGCCTGGGATCTCACTGCATTAATAAAACAATACAACAGTCTGATTCAAGTAAAAAAATATTTATTGTGTACCGACAGTTCCAGAAACTCTGCTAGGTCCTGGGGAAAGAAAGATGAATAAGCCCAGGTACTATACTTTGCGGAACTCATAACCTAGGATAGTGCATGGAGAAAAATGCCTAGTCCTTTACCAAACTCCTGTTTAGAAATACAAATTGGCTACTAAAATACAGCCTCCACCTTCCTGTATTTCATTCTTCCACATTCCTGTCAGAAATAGCCTTGTTAAAAAACAATTCTGAAACAGTCATGAGCTTACTTTTTAAACTTGGATTGCTCATCACTGTCATAACACTATGCAAAAGGGCCCCACTTATCTTCATAGGCTTGACTCCTGCACTTAACCCATATGTTCTATTCTCCATCCACTACAAGACCGTCCAATTATTTCCATTGGCCTGATAGCTGTTTCCTTCCTCTGATCTCTTCTTTTGGTAACCTTTATAGCATCCCACACAACTGAACTCAAATATCGCCTTCCTAAAAAATGTCTTTGTTCTTCATTTTTCTTGGAAGACTCAGGCTCCTTTTCCTTTGTGGTCCTATTCTATTTTGTACATTTCCACTCCCATCATCCTTTGAACATTGCATTGCAGTTATTTCTTTCCCAACTTCTTTCTTTCTGTAAATGCACCTAATGTGAATCACTCAAGTTTGTATTTCTAGCAACAGTAATGCTGCTGGCACATTGTTGATGCTCCATGAAAGTTTCTTGAATGGATAATCACAGATTAATTACATAGGGTATTTGCCTGATATAAATTGACATTTGGGTTGGTAACTCCCAAACCCAAAGCAGGATGAATTTATATAAACAAGAAAGTTACATACCAACTTCAGCATAAAATAAGTTTATTTTATTTGAGTACTATCAATGATCATTAAACATGTAAATTGATGAAATATTATTATTTAATGAAGCCTACTTTGGCTTAATAATACACTTCTTTTATACCTTTTCAAGACTCTTTTAAACCAGTCTTCAATATCACACAATATAGAAGAAGGAAGAGAGCGAATAGTTTCTTGATTTTTCTTTCTAAAGTATAGTGGATTTCTGACAAACCAAGGAGCTCTAGGAGTAACAATATTTTTTTTATATAAATACATTTTTGGAGAGGACTATTGATCGCAGTTCAACAAGCCCAGCATCATTTACCTTGGCACCCAAAATGCAATTTTCCCTTTTGGAGGTCAATTAGATTTGGGGTGAAAAATCAACCTTACACATACCTGTGTTACCAATCTAAAAAATAAATCATCGTTTGGAAGACAAAGGTGTTTTTGTTTTAGTGATTAATCTGGTAAGACATTCATTTAGACTTATTTTTTGTGTCATATTTATTTAAGAAGTCCTTTATCTCACTCATTCTTTCACTCAACAAATACTACATGAGTGCTCACTATGTATCTACCATGATCTAGTTACAAAACAGTCTGTGTATTCAATGAATGCATAATTTGGTATTTAGAGACTGGAATCAAAGTGTAAATAAATACACAATTTGAAAAATGGTTATTTTTTGCTAAGACAAAAAACAAACCAAGGCAACAGGGGAGAATGACAGAGGACCTCTGTGATTAGATGGCATTGTGGCATCTGGCTGAAGGAGCCAACTTTGTGAACATCTGGAGGAAGAGCTTTCCTGGCAGAGGGGATAGTAAGAAAAAAGGCCATAAGTAGGTCTCAGTTTGGCATATATGAGTAAGAAGACCTTTGTTACCAGAGTGAAATTAATGAAGGGAAGAGGTAAGAAATGAGGTGTGGGAGGTACCCTGGGGTCAGCTCATGTGGTGTCTCTTTTGGATTCTTTACTGAGTGAAAAGAGAAGTCATTGGAGGGATTTTAGTAGAGAAGTGACATGACTTGACTTCTGTTTTAAGCATCACTATGGATGCTATCCATCAAATAGACTGAGAATGATAGGCTAAGAATTTAAAGGAGGAACTTTGAGTTGAAAGCATCCATGAAATTTCATGCTAAATTTGCATATGCCAAAGTATGTGAAAATGCCTGCACATTATTTTCATAGAATGCAAAGATCACTTCTTATACCAGCTTCTTAGAAATACCTGTGATGCCAAAGAACGCGGGAACGAGGGCAGGTAAGAAACGGTAGTGGTTCTTACTAGAGATGGCATAACAATGTAAGTGATGAAATGTAGTTAGATCCAGGATTTATTAAGGCTTTTATTCCTTTATAGTCATCCTTAATATATACATACAGTGGGTCCTACTAAAGAAACATTTATTTCTCAATGTGAATTTAGTTTAATTTCTTAATAATTTTGAGTAACTTGAAGTGAAAGTTGGACTTAGGTTCCACCTTTGCCATCAGTAAGCTGTGCGACCTGAATATTTCTTGACATAAATTTGCTCTTAAACAAACTAGATTGTTATGAGGATCATATGTAACCTGTAGGTAAGCATGACATGTAGATTGCAGACTTTGCTTTGTAAATGCAGTACTTAAAGCACTGGAATCACAGTTTCTACTTCACAATAGCACTTCCAATATTTACTACATGTGCAACCTTCTGAAAATTATTTATTTTCTAATTTAAAATGGAGGAATTGTGTGAGAATATCATAAGATAATTGATGCAAGCTCTTTTCATACTGCCTGGCATTAAGTCTAGCATTCTGTGCAATTGTTAGCTATAAGTTTATAGTTTGGCTAAAGCATCTACAGAAGCTAAACAAAAACATTACTAAAAGGGTCTCATAGGGGAACATACTATAAATAATATGATGAAATTCATATGTTCCTCTTTAGTTGAAGATGCTATTGCTTACTAGTATATTACTTCTAAGTTATTTTTTCATGATGGGTAATTTCAGAGGTCCATGGTATTATCTGTGCATAACTGCCAGTTTGAGGTAGGTGGAATTCCTTAAAGATTCAAAAAAATAAATGGGTTACAAATATGAATAATTTCATGAGACCTTCAAAATGCATGGCCATTTTCATTGATGTCTCTTATTACTAGACTCTAGATCCTCTGAATTGTTAGGGACTTTTTAAAAGTACATTTGAGACCACCCAAATGTCTTCAGACAAATTTCCCGCATAAAGTAATATTAAGACCAGCCTTTCTAATTTTAGCCAAATTAAAAATTATAAATAAGCACCATTCTGCGATTTGGGGACCATATACTGAAACTTAGTATGCACACTGGTGTGCTCAGTACATAGTCATCCACTTTCTGACAGACAATTGAAGGGTCATTTAAACACTGATTACAAGAGAGCTCAGAAGTGATTTCCCAGGTTTATTTACTAATATTTGTTTTAAAACACTCCTTCTACCAATTAGCTCCATGACTTTGTAAAACTGAAGACACATTCAGGAAATGTTGATTAAAATTCTATTTGTTAAAACGTTATGAGAGATGTGTTCAATGTTGGTGACACATTACGATTCATGCAGTAAGTATTTGAGAAGACATTCAATTAGGCACTTTGAGGATCTTTAGGGAAAAAAAAGCTATCTATAGCCAGTCATGACCAGTTTTGAACATTGCTTGATGTTTTCCCTTGGTTAAGTATAGCATAAACATGCACGGTACTCCTGCATGAGGCCTTCTGAACAGAAGGACCACTTTCCAAAGAGAGCAGCAATCTGTTGCTGTTAGCTTTAAGAGATTCTTCCTCAAGAATTAAGAGCTGGGATTTGCAGGCATGTTTTTGATCACTGCTTCTATCCCTTGAGATTATGCTTCTTTTTTTTTTAAGGAGTCAATAGCTATTACTATTTGCCAGATGCTTTACATACAAAATAAATAGTGTGAAAATCTTGTGAGGTAGTTGGTGTTATTGTTATAGCATCTTCAGATAAGGAAACTGAAATGTTGGGAAAGTAGATAGATCAAAGTTTCATGGGTACTAGGAAAAACTAGACCTTGAATGCAGTTCTGTATAATTCCATTGCCCCACTTAATAATGCACCACACTATTCCTACATAATTTTTTTTTTTTGCAACAAGGAGAAGGAGCAGGGGATGGTTCCATATATCTTATGTCAGCAAGTTTGAATCTTGACCTTTAAATTTGAGGCTGAAATTTAGTTCATCCCATTTTATGACTGATATCACATGAACTGGAACCTTTTTCTTCATGGTGGAAAATGGTACAAACAATTTTCCAAGAGGCAGTAGTCTTAGTTCCTTCTATGAATTTATTTAGCAGGAAGAAAAGGACCAAGAGAAGGAAGGTCATCTTTTTTTCTGGGAGAACCATAGAAGCTCTATAGGGACCTACTGCCTATAAATAATCTCCTGAAGAGATGTGCAGTAGAAAAATGGAAGGAGTTTGTTAACTTTTATGTTCCAAAGATGGGACATTTTTATAAAAGCACAAGATGAGCATTGAGAAAATAACTCCCTGGTAAAGGAAAAGAAAAGAACATTACAAATGTAAGCAAACATTCTTTGAGGCACCATAGAAATAAATCAAATTAAAAATGAATCTAATGCCTTTTTCAGAAGAGTGAAAACAGGTATGTAAGCTCTGCTGCCCTGTAACCCTAGTCATGGCTTAGGAAGAAATAAAAAGTGAAAAGCATAACTGTGTCATAGCACAGTAATCATTTTGTGGTAACAAAGTGAACCTGTAAGTCCTTATTTGCTCTCAAACTACTTTACCTAAGAAATGTAATATTAAAAAATCCTGCATGTCTGGGATTCTTTGATTTCATGATTTCCAACTTAGTGAGGATCATGCAAGCAACCAAACTTCAAATGTACAAGTAACATTGTGAAAGTTGAGGAAGCATCTGGGAGCCATGGTCACTCATGTCATATTGTATCCTTAAGTGTTGCAGATCAAGGAGCAAGACCTAGTCAAAGTAGCCTCAGCTGAGTTATCAATTTATCTGTCCCTTGAACCTGCATTGATCTAGCTCATGGGAGTACAAAAGAAATTGTTGAAAGAAAACCAATTAAATTGGGGAAAGGATTGAGCTGAGCAGGGCTTGACAATGGGTAGTGCTATAAGCTGTTTTTCCACTACTATGCATAACATATATGTGAGGTGAATTAAGGTAAGACGGAACAACAAAGTTCTTAGTGTTTTGTGGAGAACTCCGATCATTTCTCTATGTATCCAACTATTCATTCAGGCTCTCAATAATCTGATAATACAGGCTCCGACAGAAGTAATACCCTTCTTAAAGTCATTAAAACATTGTTATATTACAGAATTACATGCTTATGATTTTGTAATAAAAGGTTTGGTTTAGATTATTAGCTCATTAAAAAGACTGTTACTTCTGCTGGACTCCGCGTAGTTGGCAAAATAGCACATATTCACAAGACAGATGAATGGTCTTTGGGTGTGCTAGTTATAAAAATGACTAATCACTAAAAGCTTGGCTGTTTTGGTAGAGTGATAGGGTTACAGAGAGCGTGGATGATGAAGAATCATTTCCTTCAATGTTATTCTTCTGTTCAGAAATTGAAACAAAGGAAGCAGATTATTAGAGTGACCAAGGGTGGCCACTAGCTATCTGGAGTTGGTGGACATTTTAAAGTGTAGTAGAAACCTCACTTTAGCAGCCAACCATTACACCCTAACTAAAAATGGGTCTAATATGGGTGAATTGGGAAGGGACAAAGAACTGGAATAACAATGAGGGCAGAATATTTAGTTGAGAGTTTGTGGAGAACCAGGTTAATAAAGTAAAAAAGCAGGTAGACAAAGTGTAGAGTTTCTTGCATGCTTTTTTTTTTTAAAGAGGTGAAACAAAGAGATCATTTATTGAGAGAAAGTACACTCCAAAAAGGTGGGAGCTTGAGCAGGAAAATGGCTCAAGAGCCTCTTGCATTCTTTTCATATGAAGTTACTCTCTTTTCCTAATTTGAACCTTGACAAGGAGTGTGGATGGGAAGAAATTACTTAAATTTTTGCATCAACTTTTGTATTATGTACAACACTAAAAGTTTAACAAACCAGGAGCAGAGAATTATAACAAAATGCCACATTAAATATACTCACTATGCCACAAAATACAATTTTATCTTCTGAGTCAAATAATGTCCCCTATGCACATAAGAAGCAAAATGTCTTTCTTTATAAACATCGAGGGAACTCCACAATGTGGGTGTTACCACTATGTAAATATAAGATTCTATTGAATCATTTGCTTATCAATTTTAAATTTTAGAAAACATTTGAAAATCTGAATGTCATGCTATATTTTCTGTAATGTAAAACTATGAATCTTTACTTCTCATGCTTTCCTGCATCATTTTTTCCTGAAGTTTAAAAGGCATTGACATTAGCAGTAATCAATAGCATACCTGATTATCACTACACCTTCCTACAAGCAAACAAACAAACAAATGAAAATGAAAACAAAACAAAAAAGCTCCAGAAATCCCTGTTATAATTTTCTGGGATATTCTAGGGAACATTTCACATGTTACTATAAACAAATTCTTTTAGCTTCCCACACAATAAGGTCACTCACTTTTGGGTGCAAAGTTATCAGTGCCTTTAGTTATAGGATCTAAGTAAATATGGAGGTTCTACCTATGCCTTCTGTGCTCCCATGATCCATACCTGTGTTGAGTTGCTGCTCTGGTTGGGGCTACCATCTTTGACTGCATCACACTGTAGAGTCATGGAACCTTGGCCAGCTAATCAACGTCAAAGTCCTGAACTAAGAAGCCCTAAACAAGATATGGGTGTAATCACTCTGTAAGTTTGGGGTTGAAGCTTCCAAGCCTGCCTTACTCAGAAAGTATTAATAATTGCATTATCTCTGATGTTTGCAGGAATAATTTCCCTTGGAAGATCAGCTAATAAACAAAATATACCAAACACACAAAGAAACTAGATATTGTTAAATTTCACATTTGGGGAAACAGTAATCATAATAATAACAATCACAATAGCAGCTATTCATATGCACTAATTATGTTCCAGACATTATACTAATTGCTTTATGTATAGGGTCTAGCAGAAGTAACACCTGTACTTGAGTTATAAATTTTCTTACAATATCATAACCATAAAAACTTACAGTTTTGTAGCAAAAGTTTTGGTACAGATTACCAACTCATAAAAATGAGGCATTATCTGTGTAAGCATAAACATGTATGGTTACAATTTTGTAATAAAATGGTAACTCAAGTCCAGAAGTTACTTCTGTCAGAAGCTGTATATATCTCATTATTGTCCTAACAACCCTAAAAGATAGACACTACTATTTTTGTCTTTTTATGGGTGAGGAAACTAAAAGGCAGAAACATTAAGTAACTACTGAAGAGCACTACAGAGTCAGTATACTATGCAGCCAGAATTAGAATTCCCGTATCCAATACAATGTTCATATTCTTAGTTTTCTATGTTGCTGGGTGATAGGTGGAGTGTAATAGTAGGAATAAGACATTTCACTATATTTTTCAAATGGTAGCATCTATCCCTTCTTTTTGTTTAATGATCTTAAAAAATTTTGTTTTAACAGCATTTAGCCCAGTATGTAGTGGTTTCTCAACAGTGTTTTTAAAGTGAAATATTAAGTGAATGAATAAGCTAATTGATAAGGTAATGGATAAACCATGCCTCTTATTTTGACTGAGACTTTTAGGATGGAAATAATAAATCCCCTAATATTAATGACAGTAGTCATTTGTTGAAATTTTTCTACTTTAAGTCTCAAACGAACCCCATAAAGTAGTAACTATATTTAATTTTCACATTTCAAAGGAGAAAACAGGGACTCATTAAGTGAGAATATTGTTCCAGGGTATCTAGCTGATCATCTAGCCTGTGGCAAGACCAGGACAAACCTTGTTGTGTCTTACTACTGAGTGTAATGTTGCTGCTCAGTTCTTCAAAGTAGGCACATTGCAAGAAGCAGAGGCATGGTCACCTCAGAGGCCCAGATAATTTTATTAGAATTATCTCTGACTTCACTCGGCATATTAGCTGACTTGGCCTGGTATTCTAATTCCAGAAGCAGTCATATTGCCAGTTTTGTTATCCTATCATTCCTGTATTTTTTTTTCTAAATCCCCACTAGCACAATAAGGAGCTTTCACTCTGTTTCTGCAACATTTGGAGTGAAGGGAAAATACATATACAACAGGGAGACAATATGCCTTGCTATGTTTCAGAAGCTCATCAGTGGCTCTGACTGACAGAGGAGAACTAATATCCCCTTACATTCCAAACTTTAACTTGAATTCATGATCCTATCTTTTTTTATTGTTAAATTTATTGGGGTGACATTAATTAATTACATAGGTTCCCAGTGTACACTTCTACATTTCATCTTCTGTGTGTTATATTATGTGTTCATCACCCAGAGTCAGTTCCCTTTCCATCACCACTCTACTCCTTGGTTGTCTTCCCTTTTCCTAACTCTACTAGTGGAATCAAGAATGGGCATTGGAAAAAAAGTAAGAATGGGCATTGAGATCAAACAAGCCTACATTTGGAATCATGATGAATCTATTAGGACTTTGGGGTCCATCCATTAAGATAGGATCATGATAGGGACACAAATATATGGCCATAATCCTTTCATAATGAATGGATTCCAAAGTCCTAATAGATATTTGATTCCAACACCCATTCTTGATTCCACTGGTAGAGTTAGAAAAAGGGAAGACAACCAGGGAGTAGAGTCAGTGCATAGACTGGTGAACATCCATGTGACTTTTCCAAGATTTGCTCTTGAGCTGCTGAAGGTAAGGGGAGAAAGATTACTCCAGTACCACTTCAGACCCATGTAGTACAGAAAAAAACTGTTAGCACAGAGTTTAACTGAACTTGTTTGACTGAACATCAGTTATCCATTTTCTTTAGGACTTTCACATAGGCTAACTATTTTGCTACTGTTTCCTTTTGACTCTTCTCAGACGTTGAAAATAAGTAAAACATCCATTTTGCCAAAAAATAAATGATTTAAGATTATGGCCCATCATTCTCACAGTCATGAAGTAGTAACATTTAAAATTTCTTGACAATAAAGATGGAAATAAAAGCAGAACTTGAAAGTAGAACTTCGAACAAAGTAATTGATTATAGTATATTTTCTCTATATTAAACCATAAGTGTTATATCCAATTGTAGCTCCTAAATTTCTTAAGCTTCTTAGCAGAAACCAAATCTCCTGGCATCTCATTTAGTAGGTGTATTTCTAGATAAAAGATACAATGAAAGTTAATCTTCAAAGACTCTTCATCTTTTTCTAAAAATGGCATTCTTCATTGCCCTTTTTATATAGGGTGAATAAAATGACTCTATATTTTTGGCACATACAGTTTTCTTGGTACAGACTTATCCTGTGACACAAAAGATGAAACTATATAATACTTGAAAATAATGAGCAAGAATAGAATTTCTTGCACAAATATAATGGCTTTATTCTTCTCTGGCCCAAACTAATCCAATGACTCAAAAAACTCAACACCTATAAAAGAATAAAATTTCTCTTCATTGTTCAGTATGAAAAAGTCGAGAGATTCTAAAGGGCTAGGAGCAAATAGCATCCTAGATAATCCAAGTGATTCTGTAAGGGTGATGAAAGAGCCTTCTATTTAATCTTGAAAGCAGCAGTATTTCCCAAGGAAGTGAAACAACACTTTAAAGAGATAGACTCTTAACCTACAGAGCAATCCCTAAGAATAGAAATAGCTACCATTTATTGAGTACTTACTATATGATAGGCACTTTGCTATGCATTTTAAATGCATTTTTTATTTAATTATCTCAACAATAATACCTCAATGGTACTATTATGATCCAGTAAAAGAACTCTGGCATTGACAGGTTAATTAACATGTCCGAGGTCATTATAGCTAATATATGATTATATTTAAGGACTGTCTACCTCCAATATCTATGCTTTTAATCTCTATGAATAATGTTTTGGTTATCTGTATAGTAATGTAAAGTTATAATACACTTAATAATCTATTTAATCAACTTCATACTCAGGACTCAAATCCCATTTGAAGGTTCTTTGACATGTGTACTTATTCAAGCTCTGTCTATGATTCCTAGTAATAGAGAGGCTGCCGATGTGAGAGATGAGGAAGAGAAAAACAAACCAAAAAAAAAAAAACAACAAACTAAGAAAAAAAACTATTGAGGGGGTATCAAGATGAAAAGAAAACCCTGAAACCTCTTCTGGAAATAACAAACTGAACAGACAAAATAAGACAAGGGAATCCCCAAGTGACACAGCCTCAGCTGAGAGATTCATCCACCACAAGAAAAGATCAGAAAGAGAAAAGGAGGCGAATGGGAGAAAAAGGAAGGGAGCTGTGCGGAGATGGGGCTGTGAAATGTGACCCAAGGCTGGCAGAAGAAGGACCAAGGAGGGGGCTGGGGAAAATGGGCTGAAGAGCAGCACTATTCCAAATGAGCAGAGGAGTGGACAGTGGAAGCCCATAGAGGGGACAAGAGAAAGCTCAATCCTGAGCTGAGGAGCACCAGGGACCCAGCTGGAGCACCATGCCCTGGATGTGATAGGGCCTGAACAAAGGCATGCTAAAGTGCCCAGGTGAAAACAGGGATCCAGCTGAATGTGGCCTGAAGCTAAGAGCTGACTCAACCACAAATCGACCCTCAATGACATTGATACTAAGTGCCAACAGCTGGGGAGTTGCTGTCCAAAACAAAACACAATCCCAGGTTAAATGCAGGCTCTGGAGATGGGAGAGTAGTGGTGCCAACAGTGCATAAGCGTCCTCATGTGCTCCTTTCTACAGGCCAAGTTTGCTTGGTGGGGTGCAGCTGCCCTAGCTCAGGTGCACTCCTGATCGAGAGCCAGGCTTGTAATGCAGTAAATGCCAGGCATGGCTTAGTACTCCACAGACAGAGGAATGGACTTAGGCTGTGGTGTGTATCTGTCCTGCCCTGAGTGCTCCTGATGGAGGGACAGGCCTGTGTTACAGCTAAGCCAGCACCCAGAGTAGTAAGCAAGCTTGAGACAAAAAGCAGCGATAAATTGCACTGCCTCCACAGCTAGGCAGAAACTGTAAACATGGAGCTGGCTGCTTCCCTTGCTTTCCCCCAAACTGCCATTACCATGTGCCACAAGCAAGCCCTGAGCCCTCCCCAACAATACCCCCATTTCCCACTGAGGGAACCAGCAGAGGAGCTCAGGGAAACTGTAAAACAAAGGCACAGCAGCCTTTGTCCGAACAGATCCCAGAGGCAGAGAAAATCAGCATCCACCACAGTTTCCCAAAGTGGAGGCACATCAAAACCAAGGCAACTGAGTCAAAGAGGAGAAGCCCACCCTCTAGGAAAGCTCTGAGAATGAGAATATTGAATAACCAAGAGAAAATATTGTAAGGCGCTGCAGTGACACCAACTGGGCAGTGAAAAAATACCTCTCCATATTGGCCAGGAGAAAAAGTCCTTATGCCCAGGAAGAGACACGCATCAACTACAATGAGCTGATAAATGATCTCAGAAAGGAAATCTCTGAACAAAAGGAACCCTTAAACAAAAAAATTAAAACTATAAAAAAAGAATAAAAAAATTTGGGAGATAAACAAGCAATAAAAGAAATAAAGCATGAACTAATTAGCATAGGAAGCAGGGCCAACCAGATGGAGGAAAGAATTAGTGACATTGAAGACAGAAACACGGGAATTGAACAGAAGTAAAGAGAAAGAGGTTTGAGAATGCCCCCACCCCCGCAAAATGAAAGATCTGTATAAGAACTATCTGACTCCATTAGAAAGAACAACATTAGAATAATAGAAATACCAAGAGAAACAGAACAAAATTCTAATGAGAGCTTAATAAAAAAATAGTAGACAAGAATTTTCCAAACCTATGGGATGAAGTGAAACCTCAAATTCAAGAAGAAAACAGGACACCTAACTACATGAATCCCACCAGATCTGCTCCAAGGCACATTGTTTTGAATAAGTCAAAAATCAAAGATATAGAAAGAACTCTCAAGGCACCAGGGAAAAAGATTATAACCTTCAAAGGTAAGCCCATCAGGCTGTCCTCAGACTTCTCAGCAGAAACTCATCAAGCCAGGAGAGAGTGGAATCATATATTTAAAATACTAATAGAGAGCAACTACTAACCAAGAATAATCTTTCCAGCAAAATTATCCCTTTTTTAACTGAGAAGATAGAAATATGTAAATAACACACACACACACACACACACACACACACACACACATACACATACATATATATTCATAATGCTTAAGTGTACTCATTTATCTTCAGGATTTCACTTTAGTTACTGAAGTGTAATAATCTAGATTCTAGAGTAATACATTTCTCCATCTTCAGAATTCTTTTGATATTAAGGAAGAATAAAAAACTCTGCTTTAAGCAACTTTATAGAAGTTTGAAAAAATAGGAGTAAGAATTTGAGAATTTAATAAGAAATAAAAATCCTATTTATATTATTTGTTATTGCTATTGAAGTGTCTACCACTACTTTGTCATTAGGAGAAAATGGATCAGCCTGCTCTGTCACCTCAAGCTTTGTGTGATTTCATTATAGTTTGGCTTTACTCCAGCAGCTCCATCCTGTCTTTGCTAAAAAAATGGAAAAAAGATTTAGGAAGGATAAACCTAAAATTGTTTTAGAAGATAAAGAAAAGCAAGTACTAATTGACTAGACAAAGAGCTGCTCCTTTAATAGAGCTGCCTATGTCCTGAAAAGAACAAATCATGCTTTACTTAGATAAACAGTACTTGCTGTTCCAAACAGGGAAAAATAGTGGCTTATATAGAAAAATATTTTTCCCCGAAATGTGTTTTGTGGGTTGAGACACTTAGAAGGATAAGGCATTAATTCTAGTAAATTATGATACGCATTGTTTAGTATTTCTTTTAGATGTAAAAAAGCAATATTAAGTTTACCGCAAATATATACCATTAATGCCAATGAGATATTTGGGTTGATATAAAAAATAGTATTTTTCTAAAATACCAGCCCTTAAAGAATATGGTTTTTATTGTATTTTAATGGCACATATCCTTCCAGAAATTATCTGTGACTTTTCTGTTCTAAAATAGACTACTGTTTACATAACAGTGATGGGATATGGCATGACACATGTGACGTTGCTGGCTTTAAATATGGAAAGTTATAATGTCAATAATACTTAACAAAAAGAAATGACATAACAGGCTTAGTATTATCTCTAATAGACAAACTAAGATGGAGTTTTAGGTTTGAGAAACATTCTCCAGCTTCCCTTTGGTATACAAAATTAAAAGTTGAATTGCAATATAGCCAATGGGTGGTTTATGGAGTGCCCATTTCACAATCTGGGATACATAACAGTGCAAGGGAGGCAGCTTTAACTTGGTGCCTCAAAAGTTTTGTAAAGAAAACTTACACCTATATTTTGATAATGTTCATTATTATGTCAATAGTATGTGTTTATTATCTACGTGTAATGCACATACCACAAGTTTTATAGAAGATAAGTCAATGCTCATCAGGCCTTTACAATGTATCAGACAATGTTTTAAGTCCTTTGCTGCTATTAACTTATTTAATTTTATTAATACCCTATAAAATAGGCAACACTATTACAATAATTTTATAAACGAGGAAAGATCACTATAAGTAGAACATGAATAAGAGCTCTCAAATTTTAATAAAATTTCTAGTTTATGTGTATTTTAATCCATTTTAAAAGAAATAATGGCATTTCATATACAGTCATAGTAAAAGTTTTCTTTAATATGCATATACTTGTATATACATATATACACACATGCTCATGTATATACATGTTTAAGTAAAAATGAGTTAATATTTTTAGATGATATGCAGTTGTGGCAAAAAATCATATAAGTGGTACTAAAATACCAAAGTTGAAAATGATGGCATAATAGAATAAATTGAGAATCCTGGAGAAGGTTATTTTTAAAAATTCACAGATGGTTGTTAAAACCTAATACATCTCTTGGAAGAGGTGTCATTTGTAATATTATAACTAGGAACTAAAATTCATAACACATCCCTAAGATTTTGATTTTCCTTTTCTTCATTGTTCTCTCCTTTCTTCCTTCCTTCTTTCCTTTCTTCCTTCCTCTTTCATTTCTTTCTCTTGTTATTTTCTTCTTTCTTGAGAGTTCAACACTGATCTTATTTCAATCAAGGTTATGAATTTGAGAGCTATGGTTCTTTTTTAGATAAATTATGGCCACTGTTTTTACATAATTTTTACATGAATTTAATGGATTGATTTAATCATAATGACAATCCACAGATCACAAGGCCACACAATAGATACAGTAATTGCATAATTATTTAATTGTTCATTTAGTATTTTAATTAATCACGATACCATATTTATGAAAAAGGAAACCCTAACAAACATCATTTAATCATAAACTTTCATATATAAATAAATGAATAAAAACATTAACGATAAAAACTTTGAGAAGCAAAAATATAGCCCTTTCAATGGAGAACACTTTAAATAGCTCTTTCTGTACTCCACTGATGAAACTCTAAAATATAAGTCAACTGCAGTGTGAGAGGAATAACAATACTGTTTTTGGTGGGAATTGTGAAGAGTCTACAGGCATTCTTTTTAATAAAGTGAACTACCTATTCTTTATGCATAGCCTGTTTTTATCTCTATTCCATTTGAAGTAAGAAATTTCTTTCTCTTAATATGATGCATTTATCAATATCAGCCAGTCTTTCTGCTCTGCAAACACTGCATCAGCCAATATATTTATTCTTTGTAATTGACTCAGCAATATTTTTGCCCAACATACCTTACAGTAACTCCTGTGTGATCTGACCAGGACTCTTGAATATAACAGTAACTGCCTCTTTACAAGAAAAATTCTGTAAGGAGAGAGAAATATTTTTTCCAGTAGAGAGCTAATATGAAACATTTAGGACCTCCAAAACTGCTTTTAAAATCTATAGCGGTGCGCTTCCTTTTTGGATCTGTATTATCAAGATAATTGTCTTTACTTTTTACTTTGCCTTATTATGAAGACCAAGAAAGATGAGATGATCCTCCAAGGGATAGTGAAAAACTCTCTTTTTCTTTTATATACACTAAATGTAGCTCTTGATTTTATTCTTGCACACAATCCATGGTCAGGCACTGTCAGGAACATCAAAAATCAATTCAGAGTAGAGCTGGTTACACAAATACGACAGGGACTTCTCATCCCCATCAGGCCACAGGTTTCTGGTTAACATTAGATCCATTATAGAAATTGGAAGCGTAGAACATTCTTTATGGAATTGGCAGTCATAAGTATGTGTTAGAGAACCTGACAAAGTTGTGGACATTTTTAAAAACTCACACATTTGGCTGTCTAATCTCCACAATTATTTTCATTTCTATGATGGTAACCAAAAAAAGCATTATACATGAACAATTGTCTTCCTAGAAATAGTTGGCAGGGAAAGAAATACTTACATAGGACACTAATAAGCTGCTTTGTGAAAGGGCTAAGAGGGAAAACTAAAATGAAAAGACTTGGGTTAAAACCTGCTTTCAACATTTATGCTGGCTTTGCAAAATTACTTTACAAGGTAAAGAGGAGTGAGTACAATTCTACCCTGTAGCAAAGATGGGGACTACATCTATATGTGTGTGTGTGTGTGTATGTGTGTATATATATGTATATATGTGTATATGTAAGTATATACACATACATATATCTGTTAAAATGAAAGGAAAATCACAAAGCAAATGAAAATGCTTACCTTTGAGGGAGGAAGGAAATGGGAGAGGGTTGAAACAGCAAGTAAGACTTCTTTTGTTTTACGATTTTAGTTTAAAACATCTGTAAATGTTTTATCTAATTATGAAATAAAATAAAAATTTAAAAATCGGAACCAAAAGCAAAATGAAGTAAACTATTAGTTTAAGGAACTATTCTTAAACTGAAACTTAAATGCAACTTAAAATGTAGTAATTCACTCAGTGTCTGTAATGGAATATCCTAAAGACAAAAAGCACTGCTAAGTAATGTTAACCTGTTTTGGTAATCATATTGTTAGTACAATAATGTTGTTTTCTTAATTTAAAAACTATTATAAGTATTTTATTTGTATGCTCATATACATATGTGCTGATAAAGTAAATAAATAATAATGTTAATACATTAGGAATCAATATTTTCAATGAAAAAGAAAAAATATTAAATCAAAAGGGTTGAATAAAAGCTCTGTTATTCTGAACTTGAATTAGAAATATCAGTATGAACTCATAAGGTATTTTCTCCATTTCTGGGATGAAGTATATACAAATTGATGTATCAGAAGACAAGGAAGCTATCAGTGACTATTTAGGTCATGTTGAAAGAACTCAGGAGCAAATTTAGAGGGGCTGCCATGGCCAAAGATAAGACAAAGTAATCATCAAAAAATAACAATAGCTGCAGTGGATTGAAGCACACATACCTGTTATAACCTGTGACTTCATAATGTTGAACAAACACACAAACAACAAAATGCCAAACCTAGTGATCCCATTTAGGGGCTTCTAAAGTAACAACTTGTTATTTTGAAAACTACTAAATAAAGGGAAGTAATCAAGTATTGATCCTTCCTTCACTGCACTAACTTTACCTCAGGATTACCAAATAGTTGATGAGGGAGAGTTCTTTAGAGAATAATCTAGTTAATAAATAGGGAAGAGATGATAGAATATCTCCATTTTACAAATTCTAAATAGATTTAGGCAATGATTATCAGTGGCTGATAAAATTGCTACTGTTATGAGCTGAATTGTGTTCCTCTAAACTCCAATGTTGAAGTCTGAACCTTTAGTACCTCAGAATGTGACCTTATTCGGAGATAGGGTTTTACAGTGGTAATCAAGTTAAGGTGAGACCATTGGGGCAGGCTCCCATCCAATATGACTGGTGTCCTTATAAAAAGGGGACACAGAGATATAGACAGAAGTCAGACAATGTGAAGAGACACAGGGGAAAGTTGATTATCTACATATCAAGAAAAGAGACTTGGACACATCCTTCCCTCATAGCCCCCAAAAGAAACCAACTTTGTAGACTCCAGAACGGTACGACAATAAGTCACTGTAGTTTAAGTAACTCATTCTGTGATGCTTGGTTACAGCAGCTCTAGCAAACTAATACAGTTACATACAAATTAATGAGGTTATTATAATGGATTGATCAGATTTTCATCGCCTAAACCTCCTCATCAATTTTCAGACCACATAAAGAGACAAAGCCAGGAATTTGTGTCTGCTGATAGAAGTGTGCAATATGGCTAATAAAGCAGTCTTGTCAAAGCACAATGTAATAACTAATCTAAATTTAATCAAGTCTCCAATATGGGACATAGAGAAACAAATTTACAACAAGAGGATGTAATTACATAAAATAACATGATTTTTAAAATATTACTGTGGAGGATAATAAAGTAACAGGGAAAATTTAGAGTAAAAAAGATTTTAGGTAACTCATTACTCAATTGTAATGTGTGTATGAGTTTGGACTACTTTTAAAAAGTAAATAATAAATTATAAGATAGGTGAAGTTACTTTAGATTTCCTAGTGTTGATACCTGTAAAATTAGCATAATAGTAAATAGTTCACAGTATTGTGGTAATGATTAAATATGACAATATAGATAGAGCACTTTAGCATAGTGTATGATGTATCATACAGTTTTAGTTATTTATATGCCTAGGTATTGGTTAAATTTTATGACATAATTCCAATCAGTATTAGTTAAAATTATGTGATATGTACATCTTACCCTATACATGCTTTTGGTACGTGCACACAAGTCCACATACACTCTCTACAACACGCTTACTGAGTATCAGTCTGAGCCCGTGTTGGTCAGGAAGGCTTTTCACTACTCATTTCACTACCCATTATCACATAAACCTCAACACTACCAGGTTCTGGGCTCACCTTTGGTAGGAGATGTAAGAAAAAAGAATTATGGAACTATGAAAGAAAAGCAAAGGCAAGGGTTAGGAGGGAAAGGCAAAAAGAAGTCCAGTGTAAGGAGGTTAAATATGACACTAAATATCTTCCCAGAATTAAGTCATTCCATGCCTGCTATTTTCAGGGAAAACTAAACAGTCTTTTAGCACCCACAGGGCTAGGTCTTGGTGAGAATCAGTGTGTGTAGCCAGCTGGATCATGTTTGGATAAGAGGCAGAACACATCTGGTCATTAATTGTGATGATTACTCTTTGATTAAAAGCCATCATTTAGATACAGGAAATGTTACAGCTGACAACCATCATGAATCAGATGACTACATCCTACAAATTTTCATTTCAATCTTTCAAACATTTATTTGGTTTGAGAGAAGAGATACAAAGATTAAGAAAAGAGAGTTCACATTTTCAACAAATACATAACCTGTTTGTATCACAGAAATATAACTTTAAGATGCAGAAAGATATGCTATAATAAGACAGTTAACAAATTTCATGAAACTTTATGAGATCAAAGTGAAGTAAGGTATCAAATCAGAGAGAGATTTCATCTGGTTAGGAAGATTGTTCAAATCGTCATTAAATAAATGAAATTTGAGAGAGGCCTTTAATAAAAAAGAGCATGATGAGAAAAAGTAGTGGAGTTGGAGGAAAAGTTTTTAGGAATAGAGAAGTGAGGTCATTTCAGTAGGGTTGCCAGATAAAATATAGCACGCTCTGTTAAATTTGAATTTCAGATAAACAGTAAATACTTTTATTTTTACTATAAATATGAGCCACGCAATATTTGGGACATACTAAAGTTTGAAATGTTATGGATGTATTTAGAGAAATAAGTAAGTTGTTTTATAAAAGTTAGGTTTCATGGAGGAAGAAAATAGTCAATAATGTGGGAAAGACTATTTGGTTATATATAGAGGATCTTAGATTCCAGAAAGAAGAATGAAAATGTAATTTTTGTAGGGACAATGGGGGTTTTATTAATGCAGAAGTGATATTTTTTGACATCTACTGCAGAAAGAATAAGATGACAGTAATGAAAAAGAAAAATTGGCATAGAAAATTGTCCAGAAAGTGACATATAATGAGGATGTTGATTTAATTAGGTGATAGAAATGGTTTGGAACTAGAACGGTTGAGATAGAGTAGAGCAGAAGCAACAGATTGGATCTTAGGGACAAAAGAACTGTAAAGTCAGAGATGCCTACATTTATGCCTATTGACTGGAATGAGGATGATTTTGTTAGCAGCCAGGAAAGGAGGAGATTTTAGGACAAACAGATACTGTGAAAAATGGGTCATGTCAGGAGGAATGAGCAGGGCATCCACATACAGATTCTCAGTGAGTAATTACAGATATTTTTCTGAACTCAATGTTTTAGAATTTTAGTTATTTAAGTTGTTAAATTTGATGAGTTGGCCAAACCTTGGAAGAAATTTCCCTAGCTCACAATTAGAGGCAAAGGAGAGACTAGTGATTAGCAAAAAGACGGAAGAAAAAGAATGATGAAACAATTGTGCTTGGTCTTGGAAAACCTGAGGTCAAGGTCAGTCATCACTCTTAAATCATTCAGAGAAGACAAGAGCACAGACAGAACCAGCAATGGTATTAGTAATTTTTGAAAAAGCTGCTTAGGAAAGTGGCACAAGTGGGAGCCACAGTTTTGGAGACTGAGCCATAAATGGGTGAAGAGGAAGCAGCAGAAACCAAAGCCATGAGAGGACAGGTGCTTAAGAGAAAACTGAAGGAAGGAACGAAGAAAGAAAGAAGATAAGATTTAATAAAAGAAGGGGCCAACATCTGAAAAGAGCGTTTAGCAATAAGATTAAAAATAACTAACCACTAAGTTAAGTTCAGAAGTTTTATCAGATACGTTTTTTCCCACTTACGGATTGTTTTGGGGTATTGGTGAATTACAGACATTAACTGTAGGATTTTGTCATAACTAGGGAGTTGGTGGTATAAGAAAGATAATTTTAGGAAAATTATGAACACTCCAAAATAGTAAGAAATTTTGGGGCTACATGAGTTTGTGGATATACTCGTATATGTATAGCTTTTATCAGCTTCTCAAAGGAATCACGAAAAGTAACAATGAAGATTAAAGGAACACCATTTTACATACCTTACAATAATGTCACAATTCAGATATTTCTTTTGTAAAACTGAAAGCTGACTTGAATTGTAGCCTAAAATTGTAACCTGAAAAAAAGACCCTTTAACTACGTGAGTGTTGAAGACAGGCCTCTATATTATGAGTATACGATACCTTTTATACTTGACCCTTAAAAAAAATAAAGAAGTAAAACAAAACCCATGCTGGTATAAAACGTTGCCGATATAAATTAAAGCTAACCTAACTAAATGTAGATATATCATGTTTATGGGTTAGAAGAACATTTTAAAATGTCAATTCTTCCCAAACTGATTTATAGATTCAATGCAATTTTTATTATAATCCCAGGATCATTTTTGGTAGAAATTGACAAGTTGATTCTAAAAGTTATAGAAAACGACCTAGAGTATCCAAAGCAATCTTAAACAATGGTGCATATTTTTAGGACTGACTTACACTACTTGACTTTATGACTTAACATATAGTTATGGCAATTAAAATATTGTGATACTGCCTAAGGATAGACAAGTAGAACAATGCAATAGAACAGAGTCCAGAAATAGACTGCCACCTATTCAGCCAAGGGCACCAAAATAATCCAACGGGGAAAAGAAAACTCTTTTCATTAAATGTTGCTAGAATAACTGGATAGCCACATGGGAAAAATTGAACCTTAACCCCAACCTCACAAGAAACACAAAAATGAATTCAATATGGATCATACTCTTATATCTAAATAGAAAAGCTATAATAAAACATAGAGATTAAGTAAATAAAAACACTTCAAATTTCTCAAAGTCACACAAAATATTTTTCTACTTCTTCAAAATATTGTTTCCCAACTTCCTTTTATAACTAAGTAGCTGGACTGAATACCTAGAATACATTTGGTTCAGTGGGAGACTCTGAGACAATCAAGCAATTGGTTAAAAAGGTATAAATTCTACAATAACCTCTATGTGAAATCTGTCTGGCAAAGACACATTTTCTTATTACTGTTTATTATTTGAAGGTCAGGACAAATAATTCACTTACCTTTAATGGACAGAATTGCCTAGATTTACCTCACTGGTTCCAAAAGAGATTTTCTGTACTTCAATATAATGCTATTGTACAGATGAAAGCATCTGTATGTTCTGCTCATTTCTCTCCTCTTTGCCCATTTCCAAAAGCAAAAACAAAACAACAACAGTAAAACATGCAACATAAAGACATTTACCGGAGTCCATAGAGAACTGTTCCATCAGGATGCAGTCGGATCATTCTATTTTTCACAGTAACCCCATGTACAAATGATTTCTTGTCATTCAGGAAGTAGGTGTCAGGTACCCAGAGTTGATCAGCTACCCTGTTGTCTAGTGTGAGGTTCAGCGGGATCCCAGAATAAGAAAGTCTTTTGTCTTTCCAAGACTGCTGGAAATACATGGTGAGTGTATAATCCTGTGAAACAAAAGAAATCAAAACAAAGAAATAATTTTATTATCATCATCATCATCATCATCATCATCATCTGAGGTTTTTTGTTAAGAATGTTATAGCATGTGATATTGTGATTGCCCAGAATGCCACCATCCTGCTTTCCTCTAACAGATTTCAATATATTGAAATTTGCACCTCCAAATATAGGGCAACTACTAGGTTACAAGTACTAGAATAATAATTGAATGCATGCACATGCATTTCCACCAATATAGGGCAAGTCCATTTAATTAAATTTAAATGTTTGAAGTGTTTTTGGCAAAAACATGGGGAAAGTCATAAAAAGAAATTATACTGAGATATCTATGTTCATTAAAAAAAGACTTCGATATTATGTTTATAGTAATATATGTTTTGGAGAGAAATACTATTTGTTAAATAATAACTAAAAATGAACACACTTAAAAAGAGAGGGTATTTTACAAACTGACAATGCTTTTTGAATGAATACTGCTGTTTGCCTTGTAAAAGTTATCAATTATCATTATCTGAATCTTTCTAGTAAATGACAACTTGTCTATCAGTCCTGAAAGGTAGTTTATAAATCCAATTTGGATGGAGATATTTATTTGGCCTGAGAACTGACATCAGTGATGAAACTGCCCATCAATTCCTTTCTTTCTTTTTTTTTTCCAATTCCTTTCTTAACTCATTCCTTTGTTTCAGGAATTGTTTTGAGGTCAGAGGGGGGGTTGTACTTGAGTATGTTTCCTCACCTCCAGTAAAAGGTTACACTAAGGAAATCCATTTGCACTTTTCTTTTTGCCCAGGTTTGCCCTGGCAGTGAAAGACAGAAAGATTTGGACTCAATAAATGGATCAAGCTTATAGGAGAGAACTTTAGTTGTTTTTTTATAAACTTTATTAATATAAAGTATAAGTTTCTAATAAAAGTATATGGTAGTAATGAAATAATAAATCTTTAAGATGCGGGTCCTAATATAATAAAAATGGAAGTCTCACTTTTTCTTTTAAAGGACATTTATCTGTCAATAGTGACTCTGAATGATTTCTCAGCAGTTAAGAAAACACTGCATAACTCCTGCACAATGTCTGTGGACACCATTGTTGTACATAGTGGTATATCTGTGCGTACCACTAGTTGAGAAACATTGACTCAGATCATGACTTACATGTGGGCAAACTGCACTTTATCTAGATCCCTATATGGATTTCTGAAAAGTCCTAAAAAATAACATAAAATATTTATTCTGTATAATAAATTGTAGTGTCCTTTAACCATTATATTCAAGAATTCCTATGTTGCTTATTCAGAAAATATCTTACAATAATTCCAAGTAATTATTTTTTGTTCAATGATGAGGACATTGGCTCTTTGCTATTAATCATACAATATTTCTTTTAAAAGTCCAAAACCTCCCTTCCACTTTACCTTCATTTAACAACAGCAAAAAGAGCCCACAAGGTTATATACAATTTTCAATTGCTACCAGTTTCACTTGCATTCTCTTCAAGTTCTTAATATCACACCGTTTTGGAGGAAATAAATTGGACAGATGCCGGTTCTTAGATTTCATGATACCTTGATTCCAAGATCTACTACATGTAGAGCTATGTAACCATTAGCAATTAACTTAATCCCTTGTATCTCAAATGCCTCATTTCTAAAATGAAAATAATAGCATTTTACTGCTTTATTGTGAGCATTGCTTGGGAAAATTATGGTGAAGTTCTTTAGAAAATGTAACATGTTAAGCAAATACATTATCTTCAAAAGTGTTCCTTGCTATTTAAAGATTTATATCATACTTCCAAATTACTTGGAGTGTACATACTCACATAAGCACTTCTCAAAGAGATGTTTTTGAAAGAACCTGTAGGCAGAAGGGCCTCTTTGACAATGAAAATAAGCAAATTGTCTGAGATCAGTTGTAAATTTTGTTGTCAGATTCTTATTAGTAATTTAGCCAACATAACAAAACTACTAACTATCCAAGGACATATTTTTGTAAATTTTGCCATGAGGATCAGCACATATTTCAGTATTCACACTGAATATCTCTTAGCTTCCAGAATCTTATGAATGCTACGGAGGATTTTCTCACCTCTTTATGAGGTGAAATGAGACCACGGGGTGAAATCCTTACTCCACATTCTCCTTGAACAAATTTTAATGCGTGTTGGGAAAAAATTTATTGTGAAGTATAAAGGATTATGATGGCAAAATAATACTCTAAAAATAAATGCTATAATTAAAATATGAGTTTGTAGTAAGTAGACAATAGAGAGTGAGAAGGAGAAATTAATGGAAGCATGAGTAATCTGTGCATAGATTGTGTGTGTGTGTGTGTGTGTGTGTGTAGATTTTTTTCTCTGTCTTTTTGGAAACTTTTGCTTCCTACGGAGAAAGAACTATACACATGTAGTAAGATCTTTGCTCTACACAAAAATTTAAAAACACTCACTTAGTTTTCAATAAATATGACTAAAAATCACATCATGCTTCTAAATTAACTCACCTGGTTTGCAATAAGAAATAATTCAGTAAAAATTTATGTATGTTAGCATGTTACATTTAGAAGTGGGTAATGTGGGACAAGTACCCTTCAGAACTTTACTCATGTGTATTTCTAGGGTTATTATTTTAATCTAGGATCTGATTCCATGAAATATAGACAGAAGAGACTGATAACATTAATAACTTTTTGAATATAAGAACAATTATGGTGATAATTATGAACATTATGGAAAGACTTAAAACTTAACAATCTCACCTTTTTGTATCTGTATTAAACTACAAGCATGACAATAATCTCTTTCTCCTGGAGAGTTCTCTGTGCTTTTTATAACTCTTCATATCTATGATCACATTTTTCTCTAAATTTTGTAAGATAAGCAAATATTCTATGAAAATTTATGATTTACATGTCTGAGAGACTATTACTGTTTTTTAATGTATTATTCTAATTACACCTTAATATAAATATGGATAATGACACCTGAATATAGTAAAGCCTATGGTGTCATTTCATTTTATCCTACTTTGAGATGGTAAAAGAAGGCTTAAAACCATTGTAATTTGTTCTTGCATACAACAGAATCTCTATTAATTCTTCATTACTCCGAAGTACAAACACTCAAGGGAGGATGAAAAATATTTTAGAAAAACATCAGAGGTATTAATACTTTGGCCAAAAATACTAAAATCATTTTTCTTCCAGGTATATTTACAAGTGTTCAACCAGCTTTCTCAACTGTGCAAGCTAATCCTTGATAAGAAGCACGACATATTTAGAAACTATAGGCCACAGGGAATTCTTTGACACTGAGGCAAATTAATGGGATTAATGAGTGTGAGATTGCTATTGAAATTGGTCAGGCTAATTCAAGCATGAGAGAATTGATTCATTGAGGAATAGCAAGACAGACAATAGCAAACTGAATTCCAACAGGACATACTTTATAAATCTAAAAATGTTTAAAGAAATAAGAAAATATTTTTAATAAATGGGTATTTCTTTGAGATAGTGGTTCTAACTCAGAATGATTTAGCAATGTTTGGAGACAGTTTTGGTTGTTCCAAATAGGAGTAATGGTGTTTGCCACTGGCATCTGTAGGTGAAGCCCAGGGATATTCCCTATGTAATGCACTGCCAGTACAGCCCCCATAGTACAGAATTATCTGGCTTAAAAATGTGAACAGTGCCAAGCTTAAGAAACCTTGCCTTAGAGAAAATCGCTTTCATTTTAGTATCAGTAAAAATTTCAAAATCTTTTATCATTGTTTATCTTGAAACATTTGTATATTAGCATATTTACCCTGAGATTTTAACATAGCCTTCAATGATTTGTGACATTAGTTTATAATTTGCAACTTTACCACAAGAAATCATTTGGTAAAAATCCAATAATTATCTAGCATCAGAATAGTGAAAAAGAGATGTATTTTAGGCAAATATATTGAGGTGTATATTTTACCAGAATGATCTCTAAGAAGACTTCAGATGAGAATAAACCAGTAAGAGTCCTCTCCTAGAAATTCGCTGTTGGATAAAGGATATGAGACAAGAGATGTGGGACCAAGTGCAAAGGTCATGACAGAACTAGGGCTGCACGGCTATTATGAGGTTGTGAGAGAGGAAAGATCATGTATAAAAAGAGGAAGCTAGCCCGTAGAGGAAGAAAGAAAATGCAAAAAGTAGTAGAAAATAGTCATAGATGGAGTCTGATGTTAGAGAACAAACAACCAAGTTCATAAACACTTTCTATTTCTATTTTTTGTGAGTTCTGTCTGTACATGTTTAATACTTCAACCTTTTATGATCCTTCCTATCTCATTATGACAAACTCCACTTTGTGCTAAATTGATTCCATCTTTATTTTATCCAACCAGAAAGATCCTATTAATGATGCTGATCAACTTCCATATCAGAATCTCATTGAGCAATTAATACATATTAAGAAAAGCTAGAAAAACTAATCATCTGGCTCATGTCCCTTATATTAAAAAAAAAAAGGTATTGTGAGAAGTCTGTGATCCAGAGATGTTAAATGACTGCATAAAGAAAAGAGGAGAGGCATATTTGGTTTTGTTTATTCACTAAGAGAGCAGAGAGAAATAAGTATCGTATCTAGCCATGTAATATGAAAAACAGAGATATTTATTGCTGAATTTTTTCCATAGTCCTTGTATTTATTTCTGTCAAGACAATTCTTTGTCAAACACAATGACAATTACCAAGAAAAGTAACCTGGAGACTAAAAGTACCTCTCAAAAGGCTACAGCAAAACAAAACAAAACCAAACCCACACAATTTGCATCTCATGAAAACAAAGTTTACTAAAAGATGGCCTGATAAATAAACCAATTCAAATTGTAATTGAAATGAACCACACAACATCTGTTTCTCACAGATTTTTCTGTTTAAATAAATGTTTTGTATATCACTGTCACCATTAAGTACATTCTACAACAGAGATTCATCATGTTATCTCTAGATTTGCTGTTAATTTCTAATCTTTTATCATCTAGCATTACATTAACTATTTGTACTATATGTTTATTGTACTTAGCCATACTTTGTTACAATATCTTTAAAATATGGGCATTTTTATTGTTGCCAAAGCCTGTGTTCTTATTATTGATTTTGTTTAACCAACTGTAGCCTTGTGCTATGCCTAAGAGAACATGATCTTTTTATACTTTTGTCTCATCCTAAAGAGACCCATTTGGTTTATCCATCTGTGTAGTCAGACTTTTTATCAGTCTTGTGTTGTGTTCTGAACAATTTTGCAATTAATCAACTTTGTGGGTGAATAAAAACATTGAGAGTTATGGCCTATACCAAATGAGAATTGTCTAAGAAAATTACCTGAGTACACTGTGAAACACAGTGACGTTGACATGACAACTGAAGTATGTACTTGTGTTCCAAAGTATGTACTGCATGAGACTCACTAAATGAAACTGGGACTACATCAACATAAGAATTTCAGCATTTCCAATTTAATATCTACTTTAAAGTTTGTGCAAATTCACTTTTTAAAAAAACAAAAACATTTTTTGATGCAACAAATCCAATTTCTTAAAATAAATGTGATGAATTTTGTTTTACAAGTGATAGTATAAATTTCTTATATTCTATTAAAGACTTAAAATTCCAGAAGAAAATGTAGGCAGTAAACCCTCAGGAATTATCCTTAGTAATATATTTACTGATACAATTCCTTAGGCAAAAGAAACAAACAAAGAAAATAAACAAATGGGACTACAATTAAACTAAAGAAGTATTTGCACAGCCAAAGAAACCATCATCAAAATGAAAAGACATCCTACTAAATGGGGTAAGGTAGTTGCCAATGATACATCTGATAAGGGGTTGATATCCAAAATTTATTAAAAACTCATATAACTCAAAACTAAAAAACCAAATAATCCAATTAAAAAATGGGCAGAGGACCTGAAGAGACATTTCTCCAAAGGGGACATACACATAGCCAATAAACATGAAAAGATGTTCAATGTCACTAATCATCAGAGAAATGCAAATTAACACCACAATAAGATTCCACTTCACTTTTGTTAGAAGGCTATAATCAATAAATCAACAAACAACTGTTGGTGAGGATGTGGAGAAAAGGGAACCTTTTTGCACTGTTGGTGGGACTGCAAATTAGTGCAGCCACTATGGAAAACAGTATGTAGTTTTCTCAAAATATTAAACATAGCACTAACTTATAACCCCACAATTCCACTCCTGGGTATTTACCCAAAAAAATGTACATCACTAATTCAAAAAGATATATGGATCCCTATGTTCACTGCAGCTCTATTTACAATAACCAAGATATGGAAGCAACCTAAGTGCCCATGAATAGACATTGGATAAAAATGTGGTACATATACGAGGGCTGTCCAGAATGTATCCAACCACATAACCATTCTTGTTATATAGACAATGGCTGGATTTTTTTCTGGACAGCCCTTGTATACAATGGAATATTACTTTGCCATGAAAAGAATGAAATTTTATTTGTTGTGATAATATGGATGGCAGTAGAGTGTATTATGCTAAGTGAAATAAGTTAGACTAAGAAAGGCAAATACCATATGATATCACTCATATAGGGAATCTAAAACACAAAATAAACAAACAAAAGAGAAACAGACTCATAGATACAAACAAACTAATAGTTACTAATGGGAGGAGTATTGGGAACTGGATGAGAAATATGAAGGGATTAAGAAGTACAAATTGGTAGTTACAAAATAGTCATGGGCAATATAGGCAATAATATTGTAAAAACTATGTATAATGTCAGATAGGTACTGGATTTATTGAGGGGATCACTTCATAAGTTACATAAATGTCTAACCACTATGTGGTACACCTGAAACTAAAATAATACTGAATTCAACTATCATTTTAAAAAATAGTCATGGAGATATATAGTAAGCATAGGGAATATAGTTAATAATATTTTAATACCTAAGTATAGTACCAGAGGAGTAATGGACTTATTGGGGTTATCTCTTTATGAGGTATATACATGTCTTACTACTATATTATTTTGTACAGACAAAACTTAAAAAAAAATGAGGATGGTATCTGGTGTCTGACAAGACCTGATAAGAGAGTCTAGGGTTCTGGATCAATGCCATACCTTCTATGATAGAGAAATATTTGCCTTTTGAGAAATAATAACGAGAACAACAACAATAACAACAACTTCTAAAGAGCTAATGGAAACTGGTAGAAATCGAATGAGTATGTGAAGTTGCCCATCACAAACAGAGTATGATTAGATCCATCAAATCACATGGTCAGCAGTGCAGCAGCAAGCCATTGCTGTGGAAACTGTACATTCAAGATCAGGCTCAAGTAGGTAGCAAAGGCAGAAATAAATTATATGACTAGTTAAAAAATTTTACTTAGAATCTAAGTAATCATATTCTTAAATAATTAGAGTTGTTTCCATAGTAAGATATATTGAAATGTTGGGCTTGAAGAAAGGGCAGTTTTCTAAAAACTTCTGTGTCAAAAAGATCTTATGTTATTAGAGTAAATAATGTAGTTTGTCAGCATTTAATGATTGTTTACTATATTTAAAGAATTGTATTAAGCCAGATGCTGAGGAGAAAAGGTTGGCTAATATATCTTCTCTGTCTGCTTCCAGAAACCCACAGGTTAATGAGACTCAGCATTGCTTATTTCCAAGCTTTCCCACTGTCCTCTGTAGGCTTCTTAGCTTTTCCATCACCTGTGTAACAAGATCCCTGCATGAATTTCCCTTTAATTCAAATACTCAGAGAACATGGAGTGATTCCACTTTTCTTCATCGCCAGCTGCCTACTGAAGAAGACAAGATTATTTAGTAGGAGGATATCAGTTTAACAAGCTGTGGTATTAAATAAAAAAATAGATAAGTCAGAGTTGGCCTAACATAGAACTGAAGGGGAGGTGGAGAAGAGGGAAAAATGCGTGAAATAGTTTAAGGCAGAATTTAGTGACCTTTTGATAAGGGAGGTTAGAAAGGAGAAAGCATCAAGTAGGACCACTGGATTTCTAACCTAAGTGAGTAGATAGATAACAATAAGAATTGACGAGTGGGAGCTAATGATGAGTAATGTATTTTGGGTTAGTTTGTGTTGTGGGTGTTTGTGACATTTGCATGGTGAGGTGCCAAGTAAATCCTTATGGGACAGAACAGGGCTCAGGGAGAATCACAGCTATATGAGTCAACAGTGATAAATGAAGCCCTGGAAGGGTTAGCTCACCACAGAGATAGTACAAGGTGAGAAGGGGATAGAACCCCTGGGAAATTTAGTTCTAGGATTAGTCACTCATTCCTTTGACTTCCCACAGCACTCTTCTACTATAATTGCAATACTTATTTTGTAATTATTCCTCAGCCCCACTAGCTTTGAGCTTTCCAAGGGCAAAGGTTTGATTTTAGGCCCTGGTACAGTGCACAGTGGATAGGAGGTGCTCAAATATGTTAGCTGAATGTGACTTAAGTAATACTGTGTGTTTAGGGGCACTAGATATTAGCACTAAGTATATTAGTGAAAACTCATCTTACATTCTGAAAAATTGGTCACCCATAGATAACACACACAAAGATTTCCAATTAACTAAAATAATCAATAATCCAGAATTTCCTTTCTCTAACCACTCAAAGATTAATGTGTCTATAATTCTCACTGCTATAGAAAATTGATAAATTCCTGGGAAATGATAAAAACACACAAATTTAAAGCAAACTTACTTTTTAGGAATGAATTGATAACGACTTTCTATAAAAATTAATAGAAATATTTTAAATTATATCAAATGAAATTTCATTGATAGTGTCGGCATTTTGGAAGTATAAATCTCTTTATACTAAAGCTTTATAAAGGGTTTTCTGTACTCACTTTGACAGCACATATACTAAAAAGGTGAAAGTTTTGAGCTCACTTAAAAGATAGTAAATACTCAAAATTATCAATAAAATGTAAGATTCATCAGGAGGATGATTCAAAAACTTTACTGACATTTAAAACAACATAATTAATTACATATAGCACAGTAGGTTCTTTTTTCAAATTTCCTTACTTCTAGAAATGTTCATAGAACATTAGTGTTTCTACTTTTCTCAATATCTAAATAAGAGAAGAAATAAAATCAGATACATGTGGAATCTAGTGAAATGTTCAGATTGTGGTGATTTAGTATGACCATCCTTTGTTGGACTATGAATACAAGGTCTAAGTTCAGGAACTCATCCTAGGAAAAGTGCTAACATACTTCATTGCTGAATATCACTATAGTCACCTTCAAAGGACTCCCCTTGGGAAGCTATGCACCAATGCCAGCATCTAGTACACCCTGCAAAACAATTTTGTAACTCTTTTTCTGGAATGGCCATCAGAGCAGTCATCATAAAAGGGAGCAGTCAATAGCAAGGATTCGAGGTCTGGTACTATTTTTTTTGAGAATAATAAGACCTTAAGAATTTTTAACTTAAAATTAATAGGGTAGAAAAGGAGGCATTGTTATGGATGCAGTAATATCTCTCTCAAGAATCAAGTATTTATGATATTTCTTAGAGCTTTTATTTACCTTCCCAGGAAGAAATTCTTAGGTTGCTCTCAGGAATCTTATTTTCAAACTGTATAAGGGGAAGATGGACTTCCATCAAATTATTATTATAAAGAGACTGCGGGTAAAGGTCTCTTGGAGTCCTGGAGGAACTCTCAAATAGAATAAGTAGCAAATTATAATGCCCAAATGTCTACTTTATGTTCACTCCCTAAAATTGTGGTGGTACCTTTTTTTTCCTATCTACTTAAAGAAAAAGATTATTCTATATATACTACTTTTATATCATAGCATTGTTACACTTACTTCCACAGCAATTTATCTGTTTGTTTGTTTATTGCTTATCAACCTCTTTTCTTCTCTTATTTTCTTTCACTAATCAATTAGTAACTTGGTGGGTAACATTTTGTATGTTTGCTCACACTTACCAATTTCCTAAGAGCATTTAAATATATAGATGGAATTTTTGTCATTGTTTTTTAAAATAGTAATATATTACATTTACTTCTGTGCTTATTTTTTGAATGACACAGCACATAAATTCCTCCAAATCAATGGGTAGAGATATAAATCATTCAATTTAATGACTACACAATATATTACATATGGAAATTAATCATAATTCTATCAATAGTCATTGAAGTTGTTTCAAAATTTTTATAAATAAAAATAATGCTATAATAAATCTGTCTTTCAATAGATAACTGTTATATGTATATATTTGTGTGTGTGTATATATACATATATACACACACACACACATATATATATATATATATGTGTGTGTGTGTGTATATATGTGTATATATGTATACATATTTTATATATATATATATATATATATTTATATTTATATATATTTATATTTATATATATATTTATATTTATATATATATTTATATTTATATTTATATATATTTATATTTATATATATATTTATATTTATATATATATTTAGAGAGAGAGAGAGAGAGATCACATACTGGTGTTTTACTGCATCTTTCACCAAGAATGATGCCATTCTCTGGAGTTTAATGTGATAACTTGATAAAGTAAATAAAAATAAAACCATACTGCTCCTTTGGTACCATCATTTTCTAAATATTGAACTAAATTCAAGTTCATAAAAAGCATGAACTAAGGTCTTAAAGTCCAGTTTACAGAACTAAAGAGCTACATAAATATCTATATTTGCCATTTCCAGTGTCTCAAATTCATTGAACATCTGCTCAAATTTCTGTTGGTTTTTAATTAGATATGGCTAAAAAGTGATTTGGCAGACATTATTGCAGAGAGGACTTTGGCAACACTACAACATGTAACGAGAGGAGAGAGAAAAATAATCAAATTCTAGGAATTTCTTTGGCAGCGTAGAAAAAGTAGTTTGTGAATTCTAAAGCTAATAATATTGATAAATTAAATACCCCTCTGATATAGCTTCACAGTCATTCTTGGGCCTATACCGAACATGCATATCTAAGTAGATTTGCATTAAGGATACAGACTGGACCCAACTAGAAATAAAACCCCATGCTAACACCATGCCAAAACCAACTGAGCTATCAACAAAGTCTTTGGCTAAAATAGAACTAGGAGAGTTGGAATCTAGTTCAAGATTTATTGTTCATTAGTCCTGTTATCTTAAGGCAAGTTTATTGACTAGTCTGAAAATCAATCTCTTTCCCTGTGTGGTGGGTAGGAAAACTATCAACAAGTATGCTTGAATGATGAATTGAAATAATGTATGAAATAGTACTAAAAAATGTAAACATTATAATTGATAAATAAGAAAAATCAAGTAGCAACACATATTACAGAACAATGCAGTGCATAACTTATATTTTATCCTCTTTAGCTAAGTTATTGATTTTAATAAGAGTTGACTATTACTGTATGTTTGATTATATGACCAGAACTTTATTAGGTATTTTATATATGTTATATTATTTAAACCTTAAAACTCTATGTTTAAATTAATATTCTCTTTTTATAGATGAGACTCTGAGTTTTCAGGATACCTAAAGTGATTCTGCTAAAAACTGTCATAGCTGTGATTTGAACTCCACTCTGTTTTACTTCAAATTCCTAGTTGTGCCCACTGTGTCACATAGCAAGCAATGGTGTAAGTGTATATTACAAGCACAAAAGGTTTTCATCCTGGGACATGGCTTTTATCTCTTGTCTAAGACTGACTTCTGCCTTGCTTTTTTATAGATGCCAATTAATCATTAATAATCAGTTCTAGTGTAGACTTTTCAGTCCTCTCTGTTGTTTTATCCATGAACTCCCCTTCATCAGCTGGTGATAGTAATGAAGGCCACTGACATGCTCTTATCTGTCTGCTATAGCATCCCCACAGAATACTAAATACAATCAACTGTTTATCATTGCCCTGATGATTCTTCAGATGCTAGCTGAGGGAAAGATAACATTTTCTTTTGATGAGTATAGGAATAAGACTAATTTTCTGTTGATAGAATGGCTTTCACATTCATAATATTTTATGTGTCTACATATTTTATCACCTCCATATAAAAGCCTCCTTAATCATTAGTTATGGTAACAAGTTTATTTCCCTTGCTAGAAATTATTTCTAAGTAACAAAAGGATGAAAGGCAAACTTGGCACATGCCTAGAGGTTAAGGATCTCTGTATTTAGATTATATTTGCATATCACTTTAGGAGAAGTGGGTGAGCATAAACTGATTGGGGATAGGGGCTACTGTGTTCTGCTTCCATGCCTCTAGTACCAAAATGATGGAATGCTGAAAGAAGTGTCTGTGGCCCCATAGAGAATCATTACTGTCCACCCTCCATCTCCACCCCCATTTTCAGTAACTGGTACAACTTCCACCGCGTGGATCACATCAGAAACTAGGAGTCCTTTTTTGCACTCTTTTCCTTACTTCCCACATTAATTTTTTTCTTTTTTCTTTTTGGTATGTGGGTAGTTCCCTGACTGGGAATCGAACCAAGGCCGAAGCCTTAAGCCACTACACCATCAGGGAACTCCCTTTTTTTTTTTTTAATATTTTTTTTTCTTTTTGGTATGTACTTCCCACATTAAATAAATAAATAAAACCAGCCATTTCTATTTCATAAAATATCTCTTTATTCTGTTTATAGTTGCTATGATTTAGTTTGGCCTTATCATTCATAATTCATCTAATTTACTGCAGCAGACTCCTAACTAGCCTTTTGCTTTTGGTCTTGCTTTTTCCTAATCCATTTGTTGTTGCAGGTAAAGTGGTATTTCAATTTTTAAATCACAAATATGATTATGTTGCTCCCAAGTTTCAACTTTCAATGGAATTTCCTAAGGGCAAACAATGTGCTTCCTTTGTTTCTATTGCTCCAGCTGCTGTACTTACTCAATTTTATCTTTACTCTCATCCAGCTACCCTGGTCTCTTCTCAGTTCCTCAAACACAAATTATTTTTTCTTGCTATGAAGTCTTCTTGGCCTAGAATAATCATTTCTCCTCTTTCGCCCCTTTGTCTGGATACCTTCTACTGATATATACCTCAGATTGGAAGACAAATTGTACCTTTTTCACTCTATAAGGAAATCAGCTTGGTGCTCTTCTATTTTCTCCATTGGACTGTGAGCCCCATGAGGGTGTGTCTCTTTCTATCTGTGGGTGCCCAACAACTACTTGTTGAATAAATAAATAAATGGAATAGAGTAGGGGAAAATCCCTAGGTAAGCAGCCAAGTTAGAAAACAATTTAAGTTTGTAGTAGAGGTAAAACATACTATAAGCCTGAATGGGGGCAGAGGAGCAGGAGTTGTATAAGGGGAAAGTAGACATAAAACATTGAAAGGCAAGAGAATAGACTTAAATTGCTTGCTGTGGATATGAGAGATAAAGTAAAGAATGCCAGTCAGTAGTAGAGAAGTACCAAAATTTAGAGAAAAGTTGATGTATTTGGTTTGAATATTAATTTGAAGTGCTTGAAGTGGAAATATAAATATTGTACCTGATATAAAGGGAGGGATCAGGGGTATAGGTTAATGAGTTCTCATCAACACTATGGCAATGGGATTAAATAAGATTATCAAAGTTAATCTATAGATTGAGACAAGACATGAGATTAGCACAGAAGCTTAGTGCAAATCAATCTTTCTTTTTCTACTGGCTGAGAGCCAAAGGGCTATTTCAGTGTGTGAATGCAGTGCCATTGATCTGGCATCATTTAAGGGAGGGGTTATGGGTATTGGTTACTATGAATAGTATAAGTATCAAAATCTATAGATAAACTCCCAAATCCATGTTAACAAAATTCCAATTTTTAGCTGAGAAAACTGTTTCCTCATGCAAAGCACAAGGTATAAATAAATAAGATTCACTTCTAAAACTATATTATTTTATTTATTTATTTTGTGTGTGTGTGTGCCTTATCCACCCTGTAGGAGGTATATGTTTCAAAGTCAGGCATCAGCAACAAAAATCGACAAGAAAAAGAAATTGCTTTGAATAAATTACCATTCAGCCAATCAAATATCTAATTAAATTGTGGTCACACTCCAGTGCATTCCTTTTAAGCATATATAAAGGTATTAATTTAGTCATATGCTAAGCTTTATAGTATTTAAAATTTTTTCTAAACATATTACCTTTAAAAAACTTCACGTGAGAAAGTTGGTTTGCTAATGAGAATAACCTGAGGATCTGGAGAAGTGAGTTTTAAATTTACAGATAATTTTTGGGAAATCAAATTCCCAGACAGAGAGCTCTTTCATCTGGCAAAATGACAAGATTGGCTAGATCAACGATGCTCACACTCAATGTACATAATTACCACCAGGATTACTTGGGCTACTGAATATGATTCTGAGGAAAACAATTCTAAAATATACATTTTTTGATAGAAGCTTCAAAAGAGAGTAGTATTATTCTATTAATTCTCAGATTATAATATGAGAAACACTGCCTGGGTTTTCCCTAAGTATTCTTCAAATTCCTAAATGTGAAATATCTGTGCTTTCATTAGTCCTATGAAATTTGTTCCTGTCTTCGGTTATGTCATTTGCTATTTTATCAATTCCCCTTTGTACTCTCCTTGCACGGCAGTGTAAGAAATGTAGTCCTGGAGACTTCACTTAGTGATACCTATAAAAACATATATTTCTGAAAACTGCAAGAAGTAAAAAGAGAAATAAAGAAAGAAAAAGGGAGAGCTCTATTATCTTAACTTTCCTATACTGTGTGTTTTCCTGTCCCCATAACTTCTGGCTTTGCACATTATAACTCTGATGCATACTGGAAATTGAATTCCCCAGAGCAGAAGTGAGTATAAATCAATGATCAGTTAGTGGTGTGGCCACTAACATGATATCTGCAAATATAAAGCAGAATTTTATTTCCGAAGAGCAGCTTGAGTTTTCTTCAATATTGCACATTTTGTCTGGAGCCATTTGCCCATCCTAAACATGGGAAAGACTGAGGGACAGGAGAGGTCTTATGTAAAAATGTCATAGAGAGCCTTGAGGAGAAAAAAAGGCTATGCTGATGTATTTTCTCATCTGCATGGAGCAACGTGTATTTTGGTACAGTGTTAAAATCCTCAAGCAATTTCTCTCATGTCAGGAGTCAAAGGAGTTATCTATGAATGAGTCAGCCTGGGAGTTGCCATGGCAACAGTTCTCATTCCTTTGGAATCAGTCCTCTTCTGATTTTGCCCCTGAAATACCTTAGTTTCAGGAGGATCTGAAGTTCTCATTACATTTAAATATTCATTATGTTATACATACATTTCTGATTTTGCAAGATTACCTGACTAGAAATCATTTTTAGAGATCTATAAATAGACATACTACATCATGCTTCTCTCTTCCACAAGATGAAAAACAAGTCAATAAAAACCCTTCCTGTGCTCACAGCACAATCTCTCTTTCTCTCTCCATCCCCTTTCTTGGGTACAAGAGTGTGCACGTATGTGTGTAATTAGTCTCCTTGATATTTGAAATATTTGAAGTGGACACGTTGGACAGCAATCATAAACCCCAATTTTCAGGAGAATAGTTGAAAATACTTGCATGTTTGTCGCACAGCAACTGCACATGAACCAGATAATGTCATTTAGTGTGGTGTCACTATGGGCAGCATTTGTGTAGTTTCCTGATTTATACTTTAGAGACAATCCACTTGCCAGAATAAAATTGTTTGTAGTTGCCATACCTCCAAAATGAGAAGTCCAGAATCTTCTTTTACCAGAAAGGCTCTCAATAATCTTAACCTACTTTTCAACATCTTTTCCCTCTAACTACCTGTCCACTCGGGTGTACCCTGCTGCAGACACAAAAGGCTACTCACTGTTTCCTTAATATTCTCGTGTTTTTCCATATCTCTGTCTTTGGTTGTATTATTTCCTCTTCTTAAAAGTCAAATTCTAGTTACCTACAAGGCCCAAGTTGATTCCAGTTTCCCCAAATACATTCTCAATCCCCAGTTCAAGCCAAATTAATCTTACCCTTAATCTATGATGCTCTTTGTTACTTTGTTAAAGTCTCTACTATAGCATTTACCCATTATGCTTAGTATGACCATGATTTAGCTATTCACCTGTTTCCCCACTCTATGCTTTGAGGGTAGGCCTATGTCCCATTAACCTTTGTATATCCACAATATCTAGAACATAGACACCAATAGATATTTACTAGATTTAAATATGTTGATATGAATTGGATAAATCATTCTCATCATGGCCAGGAAAACAATCAAGTGAGGAGCTTTGAGGTTCTGGTTGTTTATAACATGATAGATCAGCCATAATGCAGATAGGCTGGTCTTGTCTCTAATACACTGTATATGAGTACTCCATGCCGGAAGTAAGCATGACATGCTGTTATCTGTGATTGTTTCTCTAAAGTCCATTGCTGAGCTGTACTTTTAGAAACTATAGTCATGTGTATCATAATTAGAGTATAGGATTTGGAGTCAAACAGATCCGAATCCAATCCCAGCTTTGTCTTCTAACAGGTCTGTTACTAAGTCACTTAACCTTTTTGGAGTCCAGTTTCCTCACCATTAGATTGGAATTGATTGAGATAATATAATAAAAGGCTTAGCATAGCACTTAGTATATATGTGATCATGTATTCAACAAATAGCAGTCATTACTACTGCAACTATAACTCAGGGACACCCCAAGAGGTTATTTTATTTTAGTTGTTCTCATAATACCACTGGGTATTCCTTTGTGATTGTCACAGTACACATGAAATACTCTACTGAGGGTGTGCCATGTCCACAGTTATTATTTTTTATACATATTTGATCATACACTGGCCTAATAACTTCCCTGGGCTTGCCACAACTCTCTGGTACAATGAGATGACTTATAAGTGGGCCATGAATTTTCCTTGAATATTCATTCTGCATATTACATAAGCTCTGTATTTAAAGAGACTCTTGTAATTAAAGGTAAGCCACACAGTCTGGGCAGTTAGTAGCATGGAGTAGAAACAAAGACACAGAGAGAAAGCCGTACATAGAAAAAAAAGAGACTAGCAAAAGTTACTGGTCAAACCAGGAGAATCAGATATATTTACAGGTAAAGAAAAGACAACAAGTAGCTTGAATCGTACTGCTGAGGATCCTGAGAGCTAATCCTGGATCCTGAGTCAGGTCCTATTTCTCAGTGAAGCCCAGCTATGTGGGTACAGAGACTTCTCCATATCTTATCAAATCAAATAACAGGAATCTGACCATTCTTTCCAACATGAAAGTGCCTAGCTTAGGATCTCAGTATTTTTTATTTAGACATGTCTGCTGTTTGAAATTTACCCTAAGGCAATCACTTATTCATCTACCAACTATTTTTCGAGTAGTTACTATGTGCCAGGCATTCTGCTAGGCACTGGAACCTCAGGGGAGTTACTTTCTCCCTCCTTTATGTTATTCCTATGCCTTAGTATTAAACTTAGCATTCCAAATTGCATTTATGTAGTTACGTATCTGTACTCCTTCCTAGACTGCTTTCCAGGAAGGCCGTGTTTATTTTCTTGGACCATATCATGCATAATGTCCAGAATATAATAGGTATTCATTAATAATCTTGGATATTTGCACTGATGAATAAATTGATCAAACAGTGCTAAATGTGATTTCTCCATGGCACATACAATTTTTGAAGAGCAGTATATAATATAGAAATCAATCTTACTGGAGTTCTAGCTTTGAAATTGTGAAAACCTCTTCCAAGCTTATGTTAATTGATTTGGCATATAAATAAGGATTTCTCGGTTCCATATGTCTGGAAGTTCTATATTATGCCCCTTTATTAAAGTCTTTAATCTCAGTAATTCTCATATTTAATTTTGCTCTAAGTACAGTTTATCTTGCAGGATTCTTGGCATTGTCAAAATAAAGACTTAAAGAAGGCATCTCTGCTATTTCATAGAAAATATTTTTTGGTATAATATCATAGAAGATACAATGACATATATATGATTCATTTAGTTTTTCTCATCCGGCAATACTGAAGTGCAATGGCCAATCCTCTTTATTTGTAACCTCATACATCCAAAAGTATATGTTGATTTCAAACTCTTAAGGACAGAAGCCTAGTTCTAATTTCTATAGGACTTGGGAATTTTGCTGTATTTAGTTATAAGAGTATATTATTTAATAAATCTGATGATAAGATTCCATAGTGATAGAATTCCTGAGAAGATGTGACAATAGAAATAGCCAATAAAATACTGTAAAAGTCACAACTGATATTCAGAAGAAAACCTTAAACTAGTTAAGTACTTTCAGTCAGGTGCTTACAAAATGAGTAGGAATGGAAACATTTCTGAACATTTACAATAGACAGGTTGAGAGAGATTTAAAAAGACTAGTTGTCAATGTCTGAGCTGAATTTTGAATCCAGGTATCCCCAGATCCAATGTTGTACACTTTGTAGTACACCATGCCTCCTATAGAGGGCTGAATGGTGCCCCCCACCACACCCACACCCACCCGGCACAAAGACACAAAGAATATCCCTGTCTTAACTCCCAGAATCTGTGAATGTAAACTTATTTGGAAAAAGAGACATTGAAGATGTAGTTAAGTCAAGGATCTCGAGAACATTCTGGATTAATCAAGTGGTACCTAAAGTCAATGATAAGTGTCCTTATAAGAGACATACCTGGGAAATAAAGAAGATGAGGAGAAGGTGATGTGAAGATGAAAACCAGACTTGGAGTAATGTGGCCACAGACCAAGGAATGCCCAGAGCCTCCAGAAGCTGGGAGAGACAAGGGAGCATTTTCTCCTAAAGTAGTGGTAGTCAACCTTTTGGCTTCCTTGGGCCACATTGGATGAACTGTCTTGGGCCACACATAAAATACACTAACGCTAATGATAGATGACAAGTTCAAATAAAGGTCACAAAAAAAAATCTAATGATGTTTTAAGAATTTATGTTGGACTGCATTCAAAGCTGTCCTGGGCTACAGGTTGGACATGCTTATTTAAAGCCTTCAGAGAGAACAGAGTCCTGCTGATACCTCAATTTCAAACTTCTGACCTTCAGAACTCTGATAAAATTTCTGTGCTTTTAAGCCATGTGGTTTAGGTTAATTTATTATGGCTGGTGTAGAAAACTAACACACTTCCTAAAGCTATTCTTTTGAATTTTTCATATTTTTGGATATTCACTAACATTAGTCTATTCAGCCTAATCAGTTATATTTTAGAACTTTAGGTTCTAGAATTTTAGGTCTTATGGGGAATATAAAATTTATCATATCCCTGCCTTCAGTGTGGTCAGGGAAAAAAGATAAAGATATATAAAACAATTAATGAACAGTATTCACTTGTATACTCAGAAATATTTATTGAGTTCATATTATGCAACAAAGGTTGTTTTAGGTGTTGAGGAAGCAACAATTAACAAGAGAGAAACCTTCTTCATTTTCAGTGAGATTCCAGGGAGAAACAACAAATAGTTCTAGGCCCTAATATAGAAAAAAGCTCATTGGGCTATTGGAACAAAAGGACACCTAGTATATATTCTTTTAATGGATTTGAGTTGATATTGATATTACTATTATTATTATTATTATCATTATTATTATTTACCCAACAAATATCTAAGCAGCACATTTAGAATTTGCTGACCAAAACACACTTAATAATTTTTTAAAGGCAAATATAAGGTCAATCTGACCCAGCAGTGAAGTAGTGATTGCTTATAGGGTCTGGTATCACAAGCACCTCTAAAATGTTTTCTCCATCTATATGCTATACAATCAATATCCATGCTATGCAGAGAATTCTAAGGAAATCACACTAAAAAAATGAATGTATTATGTCTGCTTGTCCCTATGGTTTATGGTTTGCTCTAAAATCTTTACCTAGATGTGTTTGTGTGTATATGTGCATGACTTCCTCTTGTCCAGATAGAGCACCCTGACATATAGAATGGCATACCCTAAAAAGGAAGAAAAATAGGTAAAGAAAATAAGAGCTACCATGGAAAAACCATTTTATATAATGCACAATATGACTGTGGTCAGCACTGTTATAACGGCATTGCTCACTCAATTGACAGGTTAAAATAAGAGAAAGAAAATGTTGAATTCTTGTTTTTGGTAATATCTGCCTGGCTTGCTGATCACATTCCATAACATCATAGAAAAGTCATACCAGGGTACTGATGCTAAAAGTATTGATATAAAAACTTAAAATACATAGTTCATAGCATATTTTTAGTTTATAATGAAAAATATATTTGCAATTCTGGCTCTCAGCAGAAATGTCAAAGAAATCATGCTTTCCATGAGGACTAGATAAGTATGAAGCAGAGATCATTGTAATAAACAGAAATTGATAAAAAAAAATAAACAAATTTATCCTAGACCATACAAAGAACTACTAGTAAGGGTACCTGAAAATCACTTAATCAAATGGTGATTATTTACCTTTCCCATTCCAGGCGCCCTCTGGTTGTCAGTTTACTTGACTTTGTCATCTGTGCTTTCACCCATGCCCTCTCATCCAATCAATGACCAATTTCCCTTTATAACTTCTAAATACACTTCACATTTATCCCCTTCTGTTCTACTTACTGCCATGATCATTGTTCAGGCCACAGTTTTCTTTCTTCTGAATAACTCTCCAATTCTAACTGGTTACTCTGACTTCAATTCATGCACCCCTCTAAATCCATGTTCCACATTATTGTCAGAATAATCATGTTCTAAAATGAGAATCTCATCACATGCCTACTTTTCTCATATGGCTCCCCATTGTTCTTAAGATTAAATGCAAACTTCCTGACATGATTTTGCAGACCGTGTAAGATCTGTTTATATGCCCAGACTCATCTGACCTCTCATTGTCCTCTGTATTGAACTCTACTCTCTAGTCATAATATCTTATTTGTCATTTATGGAATGGACCATGTTATTCTTGTGTTCTTGATAGTTATCATACACTAATACTCAGAATATGCCTTTCAGAACTTTTCTTGTCTTTGCCCAAAACCTGACTACACTCTCTGCCTGTGCTTCTTATTTACCTCCCATTATTTAGTCCTAAATTGATTATGTCAATGTAAACATCCCTTCATCTAGGGATAACTCGTTCACCTCACAAGACTGGAGATACTCTTATAGCACCCTGTGCTTACCTTTATTTTACATTTACCACATTCATTGAAATGATGTATTTCCTTAATTGTTTACCCTCAATAGTGTAGGATCCCCTAGAGATAGAATTATATTTTATTCATTCATTCTTTCTAGCATGCAACTGATAACCTCGCTCATAGTTAGTATCCTCAAGAAATTAATCGATATATGAGTCAGAAAAACAAAACAGTCATATTAAGGGGGTATGATTATAGAGTCTGCCTCTGTGTTATTTGAGTTAATAGTTCAGGACCATCTTTAAAAGATTAGCCCCTTATTAACACGTGGTCTTGAGATGATGCTCAATGTGAATAGATGCTTATATTTACTTGAATTCCCCTTGAATTTAATGGGTGGGGGGGGGGGATGAAGCTCTAGAGAAGTAACCATGCATCCAAGATAATAAGCTCTTTAGTCATAACTTAAAAATACATTACTAAAGATATCAAGTGTTTCCGAGAAATGATTACCAACTTCAGAATAATTAAGGGAGATTGTATTATTTCATAAAATAATAATATAGACATATCAATGAATTAAGATTAAAGGAGTAAATAAAAATAGAGCAAGAAATAAATTTCCTGGTACATAAAATATAAAATGCAGATTTACCTATTCTGCTATATGTAAATGCTACGCTAACCTCCTCTGACAACCACATCAAAATTAAAACTAAACTATGAAATGATCATCATTGAGCATCACCTGAAGTCTAGCTGAACTGAAGGCCTACAATTAAGGATGTACAGAAGAAGAAGAAGCCACTTTAAGAATGGTAGGATGGGCAGAGACATGGAACAGGCTGGTCCCAGACCTGTGTGCGGCCATTAAAAATTAGGAGGTCCCTCAGGAAGAGTTAGGGATCCCAACCTCACACCAGGCTCTCCAGTTCATGATTCCAGTGCCAGGGAGAGAAGTCCCCATAACTTCTGGCTGTGAAAACCAGCAGAGATTGTGGTTGAGTGAGAAAGAGGGCTGCTGGAGGTCCTCTTAAAGGGCCTGAGCACACTCTCACTAACTCTGAGCTCCAGCACTGAGGCAGCAGCTTAAAAGGTGCCAGGTACATACAGGGATGAACTAACTGAGTTGTCTGGCTTCAAGGTGAGGGCTGGAGGAGTAGCTTTTTTCGATGAAGGAGCTGGTAGAAGCCATTGTTTTCTGTTGAGGCTTCCTCCATCCTGGAATATTAATACAGGTGGCTGAATCTCCATCGACCTGGCTAACACCTTTCCTTCATCCTGTCCCAATTGATTCCTGAAGATCCCTCCACACTCATTTTTAGGTCCCAACCAAGCCATTTCCAATGGATTTTCAATACAAAGAGCCTATCTTAGCTCATGCTGCAGAGTTCCCTAAAATCTCTCAAAGGTTCACAAAACCCAAATGAGCAGCATCTGGTTTCCATGTGTCCCATATTACTTGCTGAGCAGCCCTAAGTTTGGCACTAGCCACAGCTGGCCTCAGTTCATGGCTGGGCCTCTTGAGGTACCTCCAAACCCAACACAGGTGGAGTCTGTCTTTGGATGGCTTTGTAACTCTGACCAGGTAGCCCTGAGCAGGGCATAAGCTATTGATGAACTTGGCCTATGGCAGGGCCCCTCCCAAGAGGCCTGGGGGCTGGCACACCCACTGGCTAGCTTTGGATCAAATTGGAGTATCACCTAGCTTCCTCTAAGGATGACACAACCAAAGGGCAAACTGGGCAGGCATCAGAGCCCTGCTAAAGTGAATCTTGCTCTGTAGGGTCAGCCCCAGAATGAAAGCTCCTTCACTCTAAGTCACTACCAGTCCTCAAAATCAATCAGTCCAAAATTGAATCCCTCCCACTGATATACAAATAGCAACCAAATCTCAACTACAACAGAAAGGTACAAAATACACACACAAGGGACACACCTAAAGAATCTGGCTCTGGTGACAATGGAGACTGTGCCATTGGGCTCCACAGGACACCTATTCATAAGGCCACTCTACTAAGACCGGGAGGCATAGCAGCCCTACCTAATATATAGAAAAAAACACAGGGAGGCAACCAAAAGTAGGGAGACAAAGAAATATGTTCCAAGTGAAGGAACAGAACATAGGTCCAGAAAAAGAACTAAGAAAAAATGAAGACAAGCCATCTACCAGATGCAAAGTTCAAATCACTGATTATAAGGATATTCAATGATGTCAGGGAGAAATTCAACAAAAACATAAAAAACACTAAAATAGAGATATAAAATAGAACCAATCAGAAATAAAGAATATAAAAACTGAAATGAAGAATACATAGAGGAAATTAACAGTAGATTAGGTGAAGCAGAATATCAAATCAATGCATTAGAAGATAGGGTAGCAGAAAACACCCAAGAAGACAAGGTAGCAGAAAACACCCAAACAAAACAGCAGGAAAAAATTAAAAATCCAAAAAAAGGAGAATGCTTTACAGGGCCTCTGGAACGATCTCAAGCATACTAACATTCACATCATAGGGGTACCAGAAGAGAAGAGAGATAGCGAGGAATTAAAAACCTATTTGAAGTCTAACCTGGTGATGAAAATCGACATACAAGCCCAGAAAGCAATGAGAATTCCAAACAAGATGAACCCAAAGAGGCCCACAACAAGACACAACAAAATTAAAATGCCAAAGCTTAAAGACAAAGAAAGAATCTTAAAAGTAGCAAGAAAAAAGCTGTTAGTTATCTACAGGGGAGTTCTCATAACATTGTTGGCTTATTCCTCAACAGAAACATGGCAGACCAGAAGAGACTGACATGAAATATTCAAAGTGATAAAAAGCAAGGACTTACAACCAAGATTGCTCTACCCAAAGAGCTTCACAGACAAAAAAAAAAAAAAAAAAAAAAAGGTAAAGGAGTTAATTACCACCAAATAAGTATTACAAGGAACGTTAAAGGGACTTTTTAAAGGTGAACAAAATCCCAAAATATATGAATAATAAAATGGCAATAACTACATATATATCAATAATTCCTTTAAATGTAAATAGATTAAATGGTCCAATCAAAAGATAAGGTAGCTGAATGGATAATAAAACAAGCTCCTTACATATACTATCTACAAGAGATTTACTTCAGATCAAAAGACACACACAGACTTAAAAGAAAGGAATGGGAAAAAAAGAGTATGTGAAAATGGCAATATAAAAAAGATTGGGGTAGCAATATTTATAACACAAATAATAGATTTTAGAACAAAGCCTATAGCAAGAGACAAAGATGGAACTCCCACTTCTGGGCAGTGATCCAAAGAAATCCAAAATGACTCTTTGAGGAGATGTGTGCATTATATGTTCATTGCAGCATTATTTATAATGGCCAAGACATAGAGGCAACCTGGGTGTTGTTCAATGGATGAGTAGATAAAGAATAGGTAGTACAGCAGATCCAAGATGGCAGAGTAGAAAAACACTATGCTTCCTGCTTTGTTCTGTGAACACATTAAAATTATAACTAAATTATAGGGCAACCAACCTGGAGCACCATCTGAAGTCTAACTGAACAGAAGGTTTATAACTAAAGATATAAAGAAGATGTAACATCAATAATGGTAGGAGGGGCAGAGACATGAAATGGGCTAGCCCTGAACCTCCATGTATCAGGTGAGAGTCTGGAGGGATATTTTGGCCATGGAGTTTCCCTCTGAAGGAGAGAGGAAACCCAGCCCCACACTAGGCTCCCCAGCCCAAAGTACTGGTGCTAAGAAGAGTCCCACAATATCTGGCTGTGAAAAACAGTGGGGACTCCAAGGTGGGACAGAAGGCTACAGGAAACTCAGATGTCTTCTTAAAGGGCCCACACAAACTTGCCTGTAGGAACTTACCCAGGGCAAGTATACAGGACTCAATGTAGAGGAAGGGGAAGAACTTCTTTATTTTGGTGGGAGTTAAAAATAAAAGTAATGGGAAACATGAATGTCAAAGCTAAATAACTCATAGTTTGTGTGATCTGATTACCCATTTTGTTTTCCATGTCATGGCCAATATGCTATTTTTACCTCATACTTGACAAATGTGATCACTGCCAAGACAATTCTGCCCTTTTTCTAAATGTATAAATAGAGAATTTAAGAGCCCTTTTGTGATTTTCTAAATTTCCCCAGCATCTAACCTGATTGGAAGGCATTCCCAATCATTTCTCTAGCTTTACAAATTTTACATTTGTTCCAAGCAAAGCCACCAGATATTTGCACATTTTGATCCAAACTTTTTGGCTCTAGTGAGCTAGTTTTCCTCAATTAAATGCCTTCAGACTTTATAAGAGAAATAATGTAAGAAAAAGTCAAACACAATTTTTATATTATAAAATTATAGTATACAATATATATTATATCTCATGGTATTCACAGAATTTGTGCTTCTCTTTAAGGCTTATTGTGCTGTTTTATTTTAATTCATCTTGGGAACTTTGTAAGAGTGTGCTTTTTCTTATTTGATTTAGCTGCCAGAAATAAAGAATTGCAGTCTTCTTCTACAACTCTGTAGTGTTATGCAACCTGTGTTTCCATGTGACATTCTTATCAGCATTGTCCTACTTTTATTTTCTCATTACCCAGACTTATTATTTAGTATTTATTTAATCTTTTAGATTACAGTAATCCCCCCTTATCTGAGGGGAATATGTTCCAAGACCCCAGTGGATGCCTAAGACTGTGGATAGCACTGAGCCAAACCCTGTACGTACTATGTTTTTTCCTATATAAACATACCTACGATAATGTTTAATTTATAAATTAGGCTCAGTAAGATGAACAAGAAGAAGTAATAAAATGTAAAATTAAAACAATATACTTCAATAAAAGCTATGTGACTGTGGTCTCTCTCTCTCCTCCCAATGACCTTTATATTTTTTAGGCCAAACCTATCCTGAATCTGTGTAATTATCCCTTACTTGATTCAAATGGCTTGGTGTCACTGCCTTCAGGGAGATCCCTTGCTGCAATCTTTGTATAGGTTCAATGCTTATTGATGTTGCTAACAACTGGAACATGTTTTCTGTTCATGTTCCCCATCTACAAATTTAACACCTTTTCCATCTTAACTAAGCATTTATTATGCACTGTGGCCACAACTTTTGCAGTTCAAGATGTGACAGCAAAACTAAAATTACTTTCTTCTTTCTTTTTCACAGTTTTATGGGTAGAAGATTCTTTCTTACCATAGATATTAGCAACCTCAGCATACAGTAAATTTTTCTTTCCTTATTAAGTCTGCAACTTTCACTTTTTCACTTAAAGGAAGCACCTTATGGCTTCTCTTTGGCAATCCAAATTGCCATCATCACTACTCCTGGATTTTGTGGCCATTATTAATTGAAATAAGGGTTACTTGAATAAAGCACTTTTACACTGCCACAGTGAACCTAACAATTGATGGCTACTACCTGACTATTGGGCACATAGCTGTATATAGCTTGGAGATGCTGAAGAAAGGAATGACTCATGTCTTAGGTGGGAAGAAGCAAGACAGTAAGAGATGTCATTATGCTATTTGGAAACATGTGCAATTTAAAATTGACCGTGGGTAACTGAGACTGCAAAAATTGAAACTACAGATAAGAGAGGACTGCTGTATATGTATTTTTGTTTATTTCACATACTTTGTAGAGTGCACTAGAGCCACCCTATTCAAACTGTAGTACATGAATCTACATCAGCATTTTATTTTTAAATTTTTTGAAGAACTACCTTATGAGCTAACAATTTTCCTTCTGAGCATATATTTTAAAAATCCAAATCACTAATTCAAAAGGATATATACACCCCTGTGCTTATTGCAGCACTATTTACAATAGCCAAGATATGGAAACAATGTGAGATATATATATATATATCTAATGTTATTCTGCCATAAAAAGGATAAAATTTTACCATTTGTGACAATATGGGTATTATGCTAAGTGAAATGTCAGACTAAGAAAAATAAATAGGGGGTTCCCTGGTGGTGTAGTGGCTTAAGGCTTTGGCGCTGGCGCTGTCAGCGCTGCGGCCTGGGTTCGATTCCCAGCCAGGGACCTACCCACATACCAAAAAGAAAAAAAAAAAAAAGAAACAAATAAAACAGAAACAGACTCATAAATACAGATAATGAACTGATGGTTGCCAGACAGAAGGGGGTTGGGGAACTGGGTGAAAAAGGTAAAGGGATTAATAAATACAAATTGATAGTTACAAAATAGTAATAGAAATGTAAAGTACTGCATAGAGAAAATATAGTCAATAATGTTGTAACAATTATGTATCATGCCAGGTGGGTACTAGATTAAATGGGAGGATCGTTATATAAACTATATAAAAGTCTGACTGCTATGTTGAACACCTGAAAGTAATATGAAATAACAGTGAATGACAACTGTAACTGAAAAGAAAATAATTATTGTTGTTTGTTCAACTTTGTATATTGGTAACATTGATCTGTTGTTTTGCTTTCTTTTTTTTTTTTAAAGTTTCATCTGATTTTTTTTTTAAAGTTTTCATTAGATTTTTTTTTTAATTCATTTTTATTGTTAGACATATTGGGGTGACGTCTGTTAGCAAGGATTACATAGGCCTCAGGCATATAATTCTACACTGCATTGTCAACTTGATGTATGATCAGTGCACCACCTAATGTGACCTCTCTCCCCATCACCCTATACCTAGCTTCCCCTCCTCCTCTCCCACACCCTCCCCTTTCTCGCCTCCCTAACCCACTCGTCCCCAAATAAACATTAAACTACTGATTGTGTCCATGGGTTATTTGTTTGTTCACTTCTTTTTTTCTTTGCTTTCAGTTTTATATTCCGCATATGAGTGAAGTCATACAGTTCTTTGTTTTTTCTGTCTGGCTTATTTCACTTAGCATGATGATCTCCAGGTCCATCCATTTTGTTGCAAATGGCAATATTTCATCTTTTCTTACAGCTGAGTAATATTCCATTGTGTATATGTACCACAGCTTCTTTATCCAG
>PVJL010006991.1:0-24370 GCA_004026885.1 Lyroderma lyra
AAAGAAGTTCAGTATCAAATAAGAATACTCTTATTCCAAATGCTAAATAAAACATTTAAACCTAAAATTTGAAAGTGAAAAAGCAATTTGCTTGTTTGACTTTGCAAGTGGTCAATTTTCTTCCTGTCATATAAAATTACATGTCAATGTAAACAAGATAAAATAACTTAGATTTAGTAAGAAAATACTTTCTTTATGGGTGTTTGTTATTTGTTGTTTTTGTTTTAATCAATTTGGAGTATGTATGGGCTTATAGAATTTTGATATTAAAAATAATTTAATTGCTTCATCAATATCATCATCATCATCATTTTTTAATATTTAACTTCTTCATAGAGTTGCTGGAATACAGCCCCTGGAGGACAAAATTGAACATATGCTTTCAAAAAGCATGACAAAATTGTTGTTTTAATTTTCAATTACAGTTGACATTCAATATTGTTTTGTATTAGTTTCAAGTATACAGTGTAGTGGATAGAAATTTATATAATTTGCAAAGAGACCTCCTTTGCTTAATCTAGTATTCACCTGGCACTATTCATACTTATTACAATATTATTGACTATATTCTTTTTTTTTTTAATTTTTTATTTATTTATTTATTTATTTATTTATTTTTAATTCATTTTTATTGTTAGACTTATTGGGGTGACATCTGTTAGCAAGGATTACATAGGTTTCAGGCATACAATTCTACAGTGATTATTGACTATATTCTCTGTGCTGTACTTTACATTCCCTTGACTATTAATATTTTGTAACTACCTATTCGTAATGCTTAATCCCTTCAACTTTTTCACCTAGCCCCCCAGCCTTCCTCATTTGTAGCAGCCATCAGTTTGTTCTCTGTATCATCTGTAAGTCTATTTCTGCTTTGTTTGTTATTTTGTTCTTTAGATTTAACATATAAGGAAAATCATATGGTATTTTTCTTTTTCTGTTGGATTTATTTCACTTAACATAATACATTCCAGGTCCATCCATGTTATTCCAAATTGTAAGATTTTATTCCTTTTCATTAGTAATATTCATGTGTGCATGCACACATACCACCTCTTCTTTTTCCAGTTGTCATTGATGGGCATTTGGTTGTTTCTATATTTTGTCTATGATAAATAATGCTGAAATAAACATAGAAGTGCATAAAACTCTTTGAATTAGTGTTTTGGATTTTTTTCAAATAAATACTCAAAAAAGTGGAATTGCTGGGTCATGAGGTAATTCTATTTTTAGTTTTTTGAGGAAACTTCATATTGTTTTCTATATTGGATGCACCAATTTGCAATTTCACCAACAGTGCCTGAAGATTCCTTGCCAACACTTGTTTGTTGATTTATTGATGATGGCCATTTAAAAAGGTGTGAAGTTGCATCTCATTTTGGCTTGTATTTGCATTTTTCTGATGATGAGTCATGTTGAACATATTTTCATATGTCCTTTGGCCAATTGTATGTCCTCTTTAGAGAAATGTATAATCAGGACCTCTGCCCATTTTTTAATTGGATTGATAGTGTTTTGGTGTTGAGTTTTGTGAATTTTTTAATAAATTTTGGATATTGGCCCTCTATTGGATATATCATTGGCAAATGTATTCTCCCATTCAGTAGGCTATCTCTTTGTTTTGTTAATGGTTTCCTTTGCTGTGCCAAAACTTCTTAGTTTGATGTAGTCCCATTTGTTTTTATTGTATGTTGTTTTTGTTTGTTTTCCTTGCCTGAGGAGGTATATCAGAAAAAAATATTACTAAAAGCAGTGTCAGTGTGGTTACTACATAAGGTTTCTTTTAGGAGTTTTTACCAAATTTGAGTTTATTTTTGTATATCTTGTAAGAAATTGGTCTAGTTTTATATTTTTTGCATGGATCTGTTCACTTTTCCCAACACTATTTATTGAATAGATAATCTTTATCCCATAGTATATTTTTGCCTTATTTGTCCTTGTTAATCGACCATATAGATACAGGTTTATTTCTGGGCTTTCTGTTCTGTTTCCTTCATTTATGTGTCTGTTTTTATTCCAGTACTATGCTGTGTTGATCACTATAGCTCTGTTGTATAGATTGATATCAGGTATTACAACTTTGTTCATCTTTCACAATATTTCTGTGGCTATTCAGGGTCTTTTATGGGCTACATAAATTTTATGATTATTTGTTCCAGCTCTTGGAAAAATAGCATTGGTATATTGATAAAAATTGCCCTGAATCTAGAAGTTGCTCTGGGTAGTAGGGACATTTTAATGACATTAATTCTTCCTATACATGAGCACAGTGTATGCTTCTATGTATTTGTATCTCCTTCAGTTTCTTTCTTCAATATCTTATAATCTCCAAAGTATAGGTTTTTTACCTAATTAATAAGTACATAGCTCTTGCCATTTTATCATTTATATTTATGTTCTTGTTTATCCTCCTTTTTATTGAAGATGTCCTTGTAACATTTCTTGTAACACTAGTTTAGGGGTCTTGAATTTCTTCAGCTTTTTTTAATCTGAATAGCTTTTTATTTCTCTGCCAATATTGAATACTAGCCTTGCTGGGTAAAGTAGTCTTGGTTGAAGGTCCTTGATTTTCATCACTGAGTATTTCATGCCAGTCATTTCTGGCCTACAAACCTTCTGATAAGAAATCAGCTGACAATTTTATAAGAGCTTTGTCTTAGGTAACTAACTGCTTTTCTCTTGTGCTTTTAAGACTCATCTTTGTCTTTATGCTTAGGCATTTTAGTTACTATATTTTACTGTTGGACTCCTTGGGTTTCTCTTGTCTGAGACTCTTTGTTCTTCCTGGACTTGTATCTTTATTTCATTTACCAGGTTAGGGACAGTTTCAGTTATTATTTTTTAATATAGGTCCTCAATCTCTTGCTAAATCTCTTCTTCTTCTGGTATTTTTATGATATGAATGTTGTTATGCTTGATGTTAATGCTTGATGTTACCTAAGAGGTCCCTTAAACTATCCTCATTTTTTTTGCTGTTCTGATTGAGTCATTTTTGTTACCTTATCTTGCAAATCAGATTTGATCCTCTGCGTCATTTAATCTGCTGTTGATTTCTTTGGTTGTATTCTTCATTTCAGTTATTGTATTCTTCATTTATGACTGGTTTCTTTTGTGCTCCTTGTTATTTTTTTTATACTTACTATGTTTTTGTTGAAGTTCTCTCTAAGTTCTTTAAGCATTTTTATAACCAGCATTTTAAACTCTGCACCCAGTAGATTACTTGTCTCCATTTTGTTTAGTTCTATTTCTGGAGTTTTTCATATTCTTTTATTTGAGACATGTTTCTTTGTTTCCTCATTTTGGCTACCTCTCTGTGTTTGTTTCTATATGATAGATCTGCTATATTTCCCAGTCTTGGCTGGGTGATGTTATGTAGTAAGTGTCCTATGGGGCCCAGTGGAATAAATGTCCTGGTTGTCTGAGTCAGATGAGTGTACCTTGTGAGGGTTGTATGTGCCTTCCTGTTGTATTTGAGACTTGATTGCTGTGGGTGAGATTGACCAGTTGTGAGGTTTATTGGCTGTGAGGACTAGTTACAACCAGAGCATACACGCTATGTCTGATAAAATTTTAAATCATTGCTTAATAGTTTCTTTAGTTCTACCAGACTAGCAAAATTGCATCCTTCATTTTTATTCTCACCCAATTCAAAGATATCACAAACACTTATTCCTATCCTTTCACCTTTTTCTTTGTGTTCTTGCAGTGCTATTGTAAACACAAAGAGCATTAGATCAAATAATTTCATGCTGTTTTCCTGCAAACATGTATTTCTGAAAACCTTAGAAAAAAATAATTTTCCCTGTTGGCCTGTTTAGTTCAAGATGGGGTAGTAGCAGTATTAGACTTTGCAAGTGCCATACCTCTATTCATATGTCACTATCAAATTGGCCCACAGATGGGAGGTGAACCATTACCCAAGTTTGAAAGTATATAAACTTTTGTCCAATTAATTTAACCATAAAAATTTCAGGTTACTACAGAATTGCCAAAGTGAACATTTAACATTTGTCATCTTCATTACTCATACTTTTAATTTGGCTTATCAACTCATTGACTCATATTATGACTAGACAAATATATATTAATTTTCTATGCTTTATTCAGTATCAAAGACTGATCTGAGATATTATGTTTTAATTGAAAGCACTTCAGAGTCCGTTTAGGGGTAATGTTCACAAGTGTTTTTCTCACTTTTTCTCTGGCAGCCAAAGGGATTTGATGTTTACTTAGTTTGATAGAACTATAAATTGTTTTGGTGTTAAAGAACTTAGATTCCAATCCCTTTCTCTGAATACAATCTTATTGCTGACCTTCTGGTACCTCAAAACTAGAAAAAAATATGTAGTCCTGGCACATATCTTGACATCTTAGAGGTGTAAACTACCAATAAGCAAAGCAGTCTTCATGGGATTCTAACCAGTACAGCCATAAAGGACACTGTGTTTGCATGGAACCAGTACTTGGGGTTTAATGTTCTGTTGTTCCAATGTTGAAATTCTTAATAATTTTATCTATGAATTTGTACTTTATAATTGAGGTCTGATATGATTATTAATATGTACCTCAGTTCATATGGAAATTCCACCTCCCACTGGGTTCTTGGATGCCTGTTCTTCACTACCTGATATCCCAGCCTGCCTATCCTTCCCCTTACCACCTCTATCTAGTGATATGGTTGGGAAGAGCCCTGCATAATGCTACACAGAAGCATGGGTGCCAGACTAGGTAAGAATGTAGAGAGGGTTAGAGTACGCATCCTCCAGAGTTTAGGGGCAAGTCAAGGTAGTAGGCATTCCTGACCCATGCTGATAGCAACATGGCAAATGTGGTGGATGATTTTGTGGATACTTTTCAACTACTGCTGTACTGATCACATCCCAGAACAGAGCTTACAATCTTTTAGGGGTAACCTGTCTGCATGAGATGGAGTAGAATACTAATGGGAGAGTTTTGACTGCTTTGCCTCCAGCTGGGTTCACACATTCTTTATTTTACTTTGGTCCTGGAAATTATGTAGCCAGCAATATCTGTGATTTCTATTATTTGATTTTTATAATGCAACTTGATCATTAATAAAAAGCTCTTGAAATAATCATTTGTAGTATCTTCTTAGAGTTGCCCATATATATTTTATTCTTATTAAATTTACCTTGCTTTGACTTTCAAATTAGTTGATAGATTGATTAGGTTGATTTCTAGGTGATTTGACTTTAATAATTTACAATTAAGTAACTTTGTACGTAATTGGATATTTAGTATATTTTTTAGCAGGACCTGCAAGAAAGTTTATGAGTTACAAAGATAGTTAACATTTTTTAAATCTATATGTATTTTTTTTTTACTTAATGATATATTTTAAAAGAAAGTAAAATGGGGCAGAGATGAAATGAAACCAAACTTATTTCTCCATAATTTTATATTTGATTGTTTTTATAATAGCCTGTATTCATATGTTGCCTTTATAAAAAAATAAACCTTAATATTATTTTTTAAATTTTGATTTAGCAAGTTTGAGCTGTGTTATGGTTCTAGAGCTATCAGCTAAGCTTTTCTATGTATAATTTTTTAAAAATTACTCATTTTAGATTGTTTCTTTTATCTTGCTAATCATTATTATAATTATGAAAGTTTTTGTCTACCCACAATATAATTAGAAGATAAATCGTTTTTCTGTTTTATCTTATTATACTTTTTTTATTTTTGGAAATTGTTAAAAAAATAAATTGCTATATTTGGTGCTTGTAAGCCTCCTGTGTGTAGGAATAAAGACAATAGGCAATCTAAATTATTTTTCTTCCCTATTAGTGATAACATTTAGTGAAATATTCTGTGCTAAAGCCCTTAGATAGAAGGGCACAAATTAAATTTTACATGACTTATGCAGAGTTTTTAATAAAAATATTTATTTTGAACTTATAAATAAATGAATTTTGGAAAAAAATTTTTGAACATGTAAAAAATAGGTGTTTTGTGTGCATGTAGTTTACATTTTGCTAGTGCATTCATTTTATAAATATGTACATCGAGTTTCTGTTTTTCAGGTACCAATATCTCTCTTACATCATGTAGATGAGAACTTGATTATTTACATGTGTACATTTTCAGATACCACAAATATATCTCCATTATGGGCTAAAACTTTTTAAAAATCAATATTTAATTAAATTTTTTCTGTACTGTAATAATCCAAGTCATTGCAAATTAATAAGATAATGCTTAGAAAGTAATGATGTTTTTGCTAAAAATAAATGTTATTACATTGCACATGTAAATAATTATGACTCTTTGCTGAATTATAATAATATTGGAAGAGCTGAGTATATTTTTAGAATTTTTATTTTATAATTTACATTAGAGGTCATTTAAAAACAAATAGATGTCTTAATACATACATAGATGTACACACACACTTCTCCCAAAATAAAGGTTTAAAAAAATGGGTGGTAGTGTTTGTTGGTAGTGGTCTAGAAGGGTTGTTTTTTATTTGGTATTCCCAGGACACATTAGGAATACTAATTGTACAGAGAGTGAAGGAAGGACAATTAACCTTTCAATAGCTCTCCTTGTGTCCCATAAACCTGAAAAAAGAGTTTCATATTGATTTTAAGGTAAGGTACTATTTATGTGTTTGAATGTAATTTGCCTATTACTTAAAATTTAGGACATTTGCTCTATCTTTATTTAAATCATTCATTAATGAGGAAGATACTATGAAAGTTAAACAAGTGAAAATTAATATATTTCCTCTTAATATATAGCATTATCAAGACTTCAAAACAGGAATATTACTATCTTTCTTTTGAAATATGTCAAATAAGTAAAGCCTATTTTTTTCTTTTCTTTTTGTGTTTCTTACATCCTTCCTTTTATCTCTATCCATCTTGTCATCTAGCCACCTAGTCCTTATTCACCTATCCATCTCTCTCTCTATCTAATTTAGTCTTATCTGACAAAAGTTAGCCCTATTTACTTTTTCTTTCTTTACCGACTTCATCAATAGTCTTCAGGTAGGTTTCTTTGCTAGTATTTTAGAACCTGCTCACTGTTTGAGAGAAAAAGAGCCCTTACAGTTATGTTTACCCAGAAATAGCCTGCTGTTCAAATTCCTTTACATCTCAGCTCTTTGGAGTCTTCATAACCCACTCAACCACTGTGGTGAGGAATCTGGCTGGTAGCCATATTATGCACCACAGCTCTAGCCTAGGGGAACATTCTTAAGAGGTGTGAGAATAAAAATCTTTACATTTGACTTTTAAGAAGTGGATTTGAGAAAACCTTTAAGAGAGCAATTTATTTCATCTTATTTTTTGTCTTTACCAGTGCTCTAAACTGAATTGTTTGCTGGAAAGTTTATTTTTAGGAATGCAAACACTTGAGGGAGCGTCAAAACAAAATTTGACATATACCAAGTAGTATTGACTTATTTCCTATTCTCTCCTTAGTTAAAACTATCTCTAAATAAATTATATTATAAACTCAGGTACATTACTGTTGTTATAAATATCTATTTGAGGAGTAACTTGTCCAAAGAATTTTCTATATTTCTATTGTCTCACTGTGCACCATTTCATAGAAGTGTCCAAATGCATTTTTCAGTGGGAATACCAACTACCCCAAATCAGAAAGAGCTTCCCATTCAACACCACATGCCCTTTACCCTGCTGAACACTATGTGCATGAGTTTGGGTATCATCTGCTGTAACAAATAAGACTCAGTTTTAGGGGATTTACAAATTAGAAGTTAGTTCTCATAGAATATGTGTGTTCCTGGCCATTTGATTGCTATACTCCACATAGGCATTCAATGACTCCACATGTTCATTCTTATAGTTTCAACTCCTATGAGGTCTCAAATCTTCTTGCATGTAGTCTAAATATGAGAGAAAAATAATGAAGAAGGCACATTTTCTTCTTAATGAACTTGAAATATAAGTGAGTGGAACATATTATTTCTACTTACATCTCAGTAGCAAAAACTACACAAATGGTCTTACATAGATACAAGTATGGTCAGAAATAAAATTTGTTGACTGCCACTTCCTAGCGACAATTTCAACCAATGTGTAGGGACAGAAATTTTGGTGGATAGCTATCTTTGCTACCTCAAAATAAAAACAAATATTCTTTATCTCTTTATCGCTAAAGTTTGGTATATTTTTCATAGAGGAAAAAAAGTGTTGTAGAGTGTATTTATCTACACTCTACAACATATTAAATAAATCTTCATGTTAATAGTTTCAGCTTCATATAGCAAATAGTGATCAATCTTTGGCTTGGTAGAAAAATTTAATTCTAGTGCAACTGAATTATATTAAAAAGCTTTAAATTTATTTTTAAAGTCCATTAAAATATGAAAAACATTGCCCTTTTATATTATAAGTTACTATGTATATAACTTGTTAAAGAGAAATGTTTTACTTTCTAATGGAATAACAGGCAGTTTTAGCTTGACTCAGGATCTGTGGTAGAACTGGAATTTGGTAAAGTAATTATGATTTTAATTGAATTTTGAAGTCATGTTTTGAGGTATATACATTTGTAATTTGGAAGGAGGATACTTGTCAAAGCTTTTTAATTATCCTCCCATAATGCAAATGAATATGTGAAGCAAATGTAGAAAACTGTTACTTACATGTCATACAAACAACATTATTTCTTTATTTATCATATTCTCCTAACATTCAGCATAATCTAATTAAATTATAGAGTCAACTACTGTGATAAAAACATGAATGGTAACATTCCAAGTTAAACAGACTAGAAAATTAATGGAACACCTAGAACTAATAGAAATAGTACCAGCCCCTATGACATGAACTTTTGATGAGGTGGAGAGTGTAACGACACAATCTCTCATACATTCTTTCTCCTGATAGAAATAGAATAAATGGACATGGATAGCACTTTATATCTCTCTCAATTACAAAATATTTTCTCTTTCTTATTTGAACACTGGCTACTTTGAGTTCAATCTTTTCCTAATTCTAGACTAATTAACTAGTCTCCTTTACTGTACTATTCTAATACCACTGCTATTCCAAAGATAATTGTATTTGGCTCCAAAGCAAAACATGAGTAATTGATTTTTGAAGTCACAGAAATGGTATGGTTATTTAAAAACAACATGTAACAAACAAAAATATTTCTATTTAAAGCTCAAAATTTCTAGCTATATCAGAGTCTATAGAATGGGGGTTTTCAGTGAATCACCATGTTAGATTCTCTGAATAAGTTACAGTATTTTTCTGTGTATAACATGCATAAAAAGACCCCTGCTTTTCTAACCCAACATTAAGAAGTCAATATCAACCAGTTCCTTCCATGTATAAGACAACTCCCCATTTTTGATCTAACAATTTTAGACAAAAGTATCATCTTGTAAGTAGAAAAATACAGTATTTCTGGCTGGTAAAATAGAAAAATCTTAAGACCTTAAATTTTCCCCATGTTCTTGCAAAACAAGTTAACAAATAAATATACTAGGGCTGTCCAGAGACTATCTACCCGTGTAATATAAAAAATAGAGGAATTTATCACTGGATTTTTTTTCAGAGCCCTCAGATACTTTCTAATTTTCAAGAGTAAAGTAAATAGCCTATATCTCTGTAAATTCTCAAACAGAACCTACACTTGTTAAGAAATTCACTGTAAATAAATAAGATGGTTTTCATTCTCTGAGGGAAAATGCTAATGGAAAGAATTTAATCATAAATTTGAATAATTGAATAATTTTCAAAGTACCATTTATTGATGTAATAGAAGTATTGCTTAAGGCCTAAAGGAATTTTTCCTGTGCCTAATTTTCAGAGATACTATAAGAGGTATATCATATAGCATAAATTACTACTAATAAAAAACAAATATATAGTCATCAATATTAATCATATTATCAAGTTAATATTTCACAAGTAAAACAGAAAATTATGTGTACCTACACTCTAACATTTACAGCAAGTCTACATGTGATTTGGAAAAATGATTTTTTAAAAAATATGTATGACAAATATTCAGATATGAAGATATTTCTATCATGTACAGTTGTGATGTGTAGGAAAGGCAAAACTTCACCTCTATCCTCTCAGGGTCTCCAGCTAAGCCTGAGCTTTAAATTTACATAAAACAGATAAATAATAGAAGCATATTTAATATATATTGTACATGACATGGAAGTCTCAGTAAGGAAATAAAGATCCAAAGAATTGGCAAAATGTAAATACTCTTCACAAGATTTAAAAAAGAGAGGCAGTTGTAGAAAACTAAGTAAAATACATGGGGAGACAAAAAAGAAGGTAATGATTATCTTAACAAGGTGTGTTTGTATAGAATTCTCCCAGCTTTGACACTCTGTCTGTGGTGATAAGAACTTCTTTCCTCTTGGTATACAGAGGACATATTTGGCAGGATGGAGGGTTGGTAGGGTAATTTATCTCCTGCTTTTAGGAAGAAAGGGAGAAGTTAGAACACTATTCTTGTACCTGCTGTTTTTTAAGTGACCACAGCTCAAAAGAATCATTATGCCACAATAGAATATTTGGGGATGGCATATTCTGTTGTCTTTCAGATGGTAATGATGCTTAAATTTGCAACACCATCTTTGCTACAATGTAAATATTCAATATCTATTATTATAATGTCTACATAGGGGTTTATATGAATTTCCATTTGTCTTTAAAAGCAAACATACGTAGGTGAATTTATAAAGTTATTTGTCCCTTCATACAAATTTCAAATAATCTGTTGAACATAGGGATCTTGAATGTCAGGTAAAAACGGCATTTTAAATTTTATATGAACTAAGCAATAGAGACTGATTAATTGCATTTTATTTATTTTTAAAGTTAATTGATTGCTAGTCACATAAGTATTGTGAATTGCAGTTCCTATCACTTAAAGTTACATAACACTTCTAAGATATAATTTATTTGATTTATTTTGTATTCTTAACAGTTTACTGAAACCATGATCCAATTAGCAATTCTCAAAATATTTATTTGAATTTTTCAAATTCAACATGGGAATATAGGGGAAAGAGGATTGTTTTTATAAAACAAGTTTAATGTCCTTGGTAAGCAGTAGCTAATATTATAATTAATAATATTTGAATAGAACTAATGAAATGTAAGTTCAATATTGTTATATAGTGTTATTTGTTGTTTTGTCATTCAATCAAAATTTAACCCAAAGGAATATTTTGAAAGCAATGTGTACCCAGAACTATAGTTTTCATTAATAATAGTGGTTTATATGTTTGTGATATGTAAGGAGGAAACTATGATCAATGAAAAATAAATGTTTAAGATTATTTTTAAAATTGCAAAATTTACTAGATTTTTAGAAATATTTTGTAATAAATATATGTGACTGCTGAATCCATCACAAATATAACTGAAATTTAAAAATCAAATAATAAATGTTTTGGATTTACATACTTAAACCATGAAAATAAAAAATAAAAAGGTAGGTCGTTTATTTTTTTTTTCTATATTGAATTTTTAAAACGATCCTCAATCTCTGAAAATTTTAAGAGAAAAAAAATTTTTTTTATATATTCTCTTTGGTTTTATCTTTCAAATCTATAGAAAACTTGAAGAAATAATACAGAAGAATACCTACATACCCTTATTTGGATTCACCAATTTTCAATAGCAATATTTATTTTTTCTCTCTCTTTCATTGTTTTACATGTTTTTGGAAACATTTGGAAGTTACAGAAATTCTGAAACTGCACCTTCAAATATTTTGTATAACACAAGATATTGTCCTATAGAAATAAATACCACTATCACGCTCAAGAAGTTCAAAGATTGATAAAATAATGTTATCTAATAAACACTCAGTATTTAAAACCCTTGAATTTCTTCATACTTTTTTACAGTTTTTTGTTGCTCTTGTTCAAGATCAAATCAAGGATCACTGATGGCACTTAGTTACGTCTTTTCTAAATCTAAAGGAGCAGTCCCAACCCTACTTTTTAAAAAAACTTACACTTACATTCTATGACATTGATAAATGTCTAGGCCAGTTGTCTTCTATAATGGCTCACAATCTGAATTTTTTAATGACTGTTTTGTCATATTTACATTGAAGTTAAACACTCTTGGTAAGAATATGATACACATGATATTGCATTCTATTGCGACACATCATTTTGACAATTCTGGGTTTGACACGTGCAAGATTTTCCCATGTAATGTAACTTCTTTTCCTTTATTATTGATGAGTCATATGTGGGCTAATATTAAAACTATGTAAATAACCTACTCCCCATGCCGGTGGTTTTATATTTATAGATGAACCTTATTTGAATAAGTTATTACAATAATGGTTACAATATGGTCATTTTCTCATTCTTTTTTGAATTTATTTGTGTGCTTAATTATATAAACAAGATCACTTCTTCCCATCTGCACCTTTTTTATTGCAGTACTCTGGATTTAGGGTTTTAAAAGTATTGAATGTCTTATTTAATTTTTAATATTGAAATCATCTAAAATTTATATTGTGATATTTACAAAATTTATATTGTGTATTTACAAAAGAAAACTGTACAGTAATCAGAAGGAATAATCTCCAACACACAACAATATGAATGAAGCTCACAAAAATAATATTGATTAAAGTAATTCAGACACAAAAGAGTATATTTTATATGACTTCATTTTATGAAGTTACAAAACTGCCAAAAAATATCTATATGTTCGCTGTTAGAAGTCAGGAGAGTAGTTACTCTTGATGTTGTATGAGTTTGGTTAGATGTTCTATTTCTTGATCTGGGTCTGGTTAAAAGAATGTGTTCACATAATTAAAATTCACAAAGCAATGACCTCATTAAATTGGTACTTTTCTGTTTGTGTGTCATACATCAATAAAACTATTAGGCAAGAAAGGACTACATTTTTTTCAATTGGGCAAAGCTAGCTCCTTTGATTTTCGGATATATCATCACCAGTAATTGCCAAGTTATTTAGTTTTTCTGACCTCCAAATATGTTTAATTTTCAGCTTGTACTTCTACTCCTCAGACTTGAAATCAACATTTCTCCAAGTTCCTGATTTCTTTTAGAAGCCAAAATCTAAGCACAAAGTATGGTAACTGATACTGTAATGTTATTACTTTTAGACTCTTTCAATGGCCATTGAGAGCTAGAACACACACACACACACACACACACACACACACAGGCACACACAAGCACACACACATGCACACACAAAACATAGAGGAAATTTTTTTCTAATTATGAGATTATACTGATACTCCCAATTCAAATCAACCCACAGCTCTTTTTTCACCTTTTCTATCTCATTTATATTTCCTCTTTTCGCTGTGAGAACTCTGACTTCCAAGAATATCATGATTATTCCCAAAACAACCATGCAAAGGAAGGTTCAAAGCAATGGTAAGTGAATTCATTCTAATTTACGTTTTTTCCTTTCTCTTGTCATTATTTTGAGGTGTTTCTATTTTTTCTGGTCATATGTTTATATATTATGATTTCCCCATCCCGACCTTTATTTTGGTCACAAATCATAACATTTGTATACTTTAAATGTATTACAATTTTATTTGTCAATTATATCTCAATAAAACTGGGAAAATTTTAATTTCTCACTTGAGCTAGCCACTTTTCAGCTGCTCAATACCTATACATGACTAATGGCTACTGGAGATGACTATGCAGATACAGACTGTTTCCACCATAGCAGAAAGTTCTGTTGAGTATTGCTGCTATAGAAAATTCAATAAATGCCAGTTGCAGCCCAAACACTGAATGATTTTGTTTCATCTATATTTTATTAACTCTCCAACCAAACTTATTTTTTTATTTTCTTGCATCCTTCAAGAAGCATAACAAAATCAAATTGCTTCTGTTAATTAAGGTTTGCTTGTATGTTTGATATGTAGTCTTCTCATTAAAGTTTTTAGTAAATTTCTACCACCTCTAAGTAAACAATTTCTTTCCTTACTTTGAAAGGTGAGCCTCAAACTTTCAGACAGTAAAAGATGTTACCTCTCTCAACCTATTGCTTCTTATGTACATGTACTGATGGCTGCTGATTTTATCAGTTTATAGCCATTTAGCTCTTATGCATTATCATAATCCTTATCGATTGCTTTAAGAAATGAGAAAAAGTACATAGTATATTTGGATCCTTAGTTTGCTTGACTTGACTGATCCAGTTTTAATTTAGCAAATCATATTTCTCAAGTCTTTCATTCAATAACAGAAACTAATAATGTCAGTACTTTTTTCTCCAGTTACAGTCTGTTTACCAACAATATCCGGTAGGCTCATTCTTTCTCCCTAACACTGTGAATAAACCATTAATAAACCTATTGTCTGTTACTGCATTACACAAAAATGACAGGGAGGATTTGACTAAATTCAGAATAGCTGGAACTGAGATGCCCAAGGTGCCCACATAAACATTAGTTTTGAAGAGATATGCCATATGAACTTGAATGCTTTTAACAGAGAAAACAACAATCTCAAATTTGAAATTCAAATAAAATGTCACAAGTGCAGATGGATGAAATTATAAAAGTGAGATTGGAAATTGGAGCTGAAAAACTCTCTGTATTATGAACTAGAGTGAGTAACAATAAAGATTTGGTTTTTTTGGTGACATTCAGATATTTTCCAAGCAACTCAGGCATTAGTTACCAAAACTTCTTCCTCTGGTCAAAAGACAGATAAAGGAGAAAATAGGATATTTAGGTTGTAGCATTTGAAAGAAGATATGTACAAAGTACTCCTTAAGGATTTGTCAGTCAGAATTAAAGTTGGCAGAAAATGATTCACAAGACTGGACAGGATGATAGTAAATGATGGCCTTTTTGGAGGTGATAGCAAAAGAACATCTGTGGGTTAATGTTTCAACCATTTTCAAAATCAGTTGCAATCCTTTCATTGGCAAGCCCTTGGATGTCCACATGAAACTTGCTTTCTTAGCCTCTCTACACAGAGAATTAAACTGCAACTTGTGAGATTTGTCTGATTTCTCTTCTTTAAATCATCTAACAAATTTACACATGTACATGGAGACAAGTTAGGTTATGGAGTAAAAATAAATGAAATTACAATAGTTCTGCTCATGCCTGTCTGAAATGTGAGAAGAGAGAAGAGTATTGTACCTAGAAAAATACTTCATTTTCTATTACGGTATTTTTATATCAGTCATAGGACAAGATGACTTAAAGTCAATGCATCATATATCTCATTGTTAAGTATAATGCTGAGAAAAATGAAAATGCTGACACTTTAAAACTCAATAGTAAATTACTGGGTATTTTTTCCCTCTAGTGTCCTCTGATTTGTAAGCTCTCTGACGGATTCAGTATTCTTAAGCTTTACATAAGTTCAATAGTTATTTAGTTGAAAACATACACTGTAGTGGAAATAGTCATTTCTGTGACTATCTTCCATGAGAGAAAATATGATTAAGAAAATTAATTTTCTCTCAGTGTAGCAAAAGTTACATTTTATAGCTAAAAGTAACCCCTGAGAACATCCTATATATACCCATCGTTTCAGAATAGGAAACAAAAATTCAAAGAGGTTGAGTAAATTACACAGCAGTGTAAAAGTATTAATTTAATTAGCAATCAGTATTGCTGCAACTGGTTTCCAAAATTTTACCTGCCAGATGCTCTCTGTTACACTTTGTTTCTCCTATTTCTGAAACATTCTGAAATTATTTTATTTTCTTATGTTGTATAAATCATTCCTTTTCAATGACTAGTATATATGTGAGAGTTACTTATGCTGACATAAGGGGACTAAGGGAAATTGGGATCCATAGAATATCTATTTGTAGCCACAGCCATCAACTCCACAGATATGTCATATCAGAAACTATGAGTTTGGGTCCTTCCTTTCGTCCTTCCCTCCTTCCTTCTTTTCTTCCTTTCTCCCTCTCTTTCCTTCTCTTCACTTCCCTTCTCTTCCCTCCACTCTTTTCTTTCCTTCTCCCTTTTCATTTTCTTTAAATTTTCTCTCCTTCTGAACATTTCCTCTCTTATACCTCTTTTTCATCAATTACATACCAACTAAAATTATATTAGATTCTAAAATATGAAGAAGTCAAGACATACAAGGTCTGACAAGTTCACGAACTTGCCACCATGTGCTTATATTGGCAGTACTGTACAAATAGTTTGGTAGGGTTTCATAACCTTGGTACATCTGTGTCTCACAGCCATGTTTTTGTGGATGTGTGGTAGTATCATTCTGAGTGGCATGCATCATTATTGTTGTGTATTTTTGTGTGCCATCACAAGAACATCAGAGGTTGAATTAGAGTAATGAACAAACATTAAGTTTCTTGTTAAACTTGGCAAGTGTAGAAGTGAAATCAGGGACATGTTAATCCAAGTTTATGGAGACAATGCTATGAAGAAAATGGCAGTGTACAAATAGATTCAACATTTTTCTGAGGGGAGAGAAAGCATCACTGATGCAGAGAGTTCAGGGCAGTCAGTAACAAGAAGAACTGACAAAATATTGTAATAATTTGTGGAATTGTGTGTCAAAATTGTCAGCTGACTGTGAGAAGCATAGAAGACCAAGTAAATAATATCAGTAGATAAACAGTTAGGAAAATCTTAACTGAAAATCCTGGCATGAAAAGCTTGTGTGCAAAAATGGTCCCAACAGAGCTCGTGAACAAAAGCAAAGGAGAGTTGAAGTTTGCCAAGACCTTTTGGAGAGGCATGACAATGTTTTAGACCACGTTATAACTGGTGATGAAACATGGGTGTACCAATAAGACCCTGAACAAAGCATCAAAGTGTATAATGGAAGTCAGCCAATTCTCCATGATCAATAAATTTCTGTCAGTCCAAACAATGTTGCTAAACTTTTCTGATATCAGAGGGATTGTTCATTATTAATTTGTACCAAGTAGACCAACAGTCAACCAGGTTTACTATTTGGAAGTACTGAAAGTCTGCGTGAAAAAAGTAGACAAAAATGACTTGAACATTTCACCAACTCATGACTCTTGCATCATGATAATACATCAGCTCAAATGGCACTGTCTAAGGGGGAGTTTTTAGTGAGTACACAAATAACTGTATTGGGACACCCTCTCTACTCACTTAATCTGGCTCCCAATTAGTTTTTTCTTTACCCAAAGATAAAGAAGATATAGACAGGAAGACATTTTGATAACATTCAGGACATTAAGGGTCATACGCCAACAGCTCTGATGGCCATTTCAGAAAAAAGTTCTAAAATTGCTTTGAAGGGTGGACATCTGTGCTGGCATCTGTGCATGGCTTCTCCAGGGCAGTACTTTGAAAGTGACTGTAGCAGTATTCAGCAATGAGGTATGTAGTATTTTTTTCTAGGATGAATTCGTGAACTTAATTGTCAGCCCTCATGATCTCTGTTCCTGTGGAATTAATAATCTCTTTGAAGTTTTACTAGAAAAATAACTGTGGATCAAATAGTAGTATATTTTAATTAATTAAGATTTATTATCTTTTTCAGCTTTACTGAGGTATATTTAATAATATTAATAGTGTATAATATTATAAGCTTTTTAAAGTATACATCACAGTGCTTTGATATTTGGTAAGAGGGTTCCCCCCATCTAGTTAATTAACACATTCATCACCTCACATACTCATTTATTTTTTTGGATTCCACATATAAGTAATACCATGTTATGTTTGTCTTTACCTGTCCAGCATATTTCACTTATTGCAATGAGCTATTAATGTTGTAACAAATGATAGGATTTTCTTCTTTCTCACGGCTGAATAATATTCCATTGTGTATTGTACTCTTTTTTTATCCATTTGTTTATTGATGGACACTTAGGTAGTTTCCATATTTTAAAGATCAGGCACTAGAATTACTGTTCTTCCATTTTTCTAACTTTTTTTCAACAAGTGCTACCTACATCTCAGTTTTAGTGTATATAAATGAATTTGAAGACTGACCTCTTCACATTGTTATGAACTAATACATCTTAGAATCTCTGAAAATTTATAGTTACTTTTACTTTTCTAGTTTATTGTTCTTCACAAATACCTTAAATTATAATTATTTGGTATATCTGATTGTATTTACTAAAAAAACAAATCAATAAGTTATAGACTATAGGGAGATACTAGGAATACCAAAGTAAGGAAAAAGTTTTTATTTTTATTTTTTAATCTTTTTGGATTTTCTCTGCAGAGACTTAAGGAATGAAAGAATGGTAGCCTGCATAATTACTGAAAGAAAGGATTTCTATTCATGCATTTAGGTAACTTTTTGAAATTTTGACAGAATTATCCCTGTGGATAGAATTATGGCCCATGGCCAGCTTCCCAGTGGTCACTATAATCATCATGGACACAAATGTGCACCTGTCCTTATTCACCAAGCCTGATGAATGCATTGAAATAATTATGTTTTATTCTCAGGAATGTTGGAGCCAGAATAAAAAAAAAAAAACTTTAATTTTATTGTGCCAGAAGATTTGAGTTGAGGGAGTTCCCTGATGGTGTAGTGGCTTAAGGCTTCGGCGCTGGCGCTGTCAGTGCTGCGGCCTGGGTTCGATCCCCAGTCAGGGATCTACCCACATACCAAAAAGCAAAAAAAAAAAAAAATTTGAGTTGAGTCGAGTCTAGAAGAACGCAATACATTTTATTGGAAGACAACCATAGTCCAGGGGAAAAAAACTGAATTCTTAATTTGAGTTCACATCTCAGCTCTGCCATATCCTCTCACTATATCCTTGCATTAAGTCATTTAACTTTTTTGAGTGTTAGGTCACCATCTGAGAAATGAAAATATCTGTCTTACAGGATAAGTTTTGGATTAAGTGAAGGAATATATATATATATACACACACATACACATATATAAAATTTTTGCACAGTACTTACTAGGCAGTCAACAATGTAGTTTCCCCATTACTCTATTCTACTCTCCATTTTGGACTAAATTTCTCCCTAGATGATAAACTCTTGGTAAGTCTTAATAAGTCCTTTCTTAAATCCCTTGGAAGATGTAGTTCTGATTTTAATTAATTAAATAATAGATTGGTAATGGAAGTGAGACATAACTGTAATGCAGAAGGAAAAATGAAACAAATAAAATGGGAAAAGAGAAGATCTTGGGCACAGGAAAGGTAATGCCTCTTTTGCCAGGGCTTTTTCAGTCTGGTGAAAAGGTAAAATAGAGATGTCTACATTGTTATAATGATTCATATTTTTGTTAGCAAAGAAGGTGACCTGTGTATAAGGGCTGTCTGGAAAGTATCTAGCCTGGTAATATGAAAATAGAGGCATTTATGGCTGAATTTTTTCTGGGCAGCCCTGGTACACTGCAAACATAGAGAAATAAACAACATCTTTTTATTTGTGCTATAATAATAATAAGCCACCACACTGATTCTCTTTAACAATTTTTTCCTCATGATTTTAACATGATTCAGGTTGAGTAGAAAGAAGAACACATCTTTATTTAAAAAATGTTTGTCAAGTGCACATTGCAGACTCCTTTCCAACTTGTCATGGGTTTTGATTTAGATCTCCAAGGAATTAAATAAGACAGCAGTGTAAATATTGGTGTTGTAATCATTATTAACATGTTTTATCAAAGCAGACATATTTTTATAATACAGAAGATACACATTCCTAATCCTACAATATTAAAAGTAGCTTCTATTGTTTCATGAACTTTCAGGTTTAATTATCAGCTTTAATCTCAAAAGCCTATTTTAAATGAATTAAAAAGCAACTTGATTCTTTAGCACAAACGACCCTGCTAACTTCTTTAGTCATTCACAATAACTGTATGATCTCTCATTTGTACTTGGGACAGGTCAGACAGATTTTTCTTATACTTGATTTTTTACCCCAAACATAGATTTTTGTTAATGATGTATTTGCCATTTAACCAAAGCATTGACATTCTATAAATTACAGTCACTGGCTTATAATTGGCACTGAAATTTCCTTCTTGTTTTCATTTGGAAATCCTTAAAGTTATCTAAGCTGAGGCTTTATGTTTATGTTAAAATAGATCAACTACTTTTTCACTTTAGTTTTAGGCAAATATTGTACTGGACTTTTTTGATGATATGGTCTTTCTCTCTTATAAATTCATTACTTCTTATGAAGTACTGAGGGTTTCCTCATGCTAACATTTGTTAAACTTTCAATATGCTGGCAGGTGATATAGTGTCATGGGAGGAAAATGAAATCTGAAGTCAGGTAGGTTTAGGCTTGATTGACAGCTGAACAAGAAGCAGCTACTGTAGATGCTTCTGAATACTAACTTGAATACTTCTCTAAGACTCAATTTCATCATCCATCAAATGGGAAAAATTACTCCCCAACTATACTATTTATACAATGATTTGATGATATAATAGTTTACAAAATAAAAACAATTAACTAATAGATATTCTAAATCAAATTTGAAGCTGAAGTTATATTCTGCTGATCTCCGAGGAATGCCCTCTTCTCAGCCAGGCCTTCCCTGAATACCCTGACTAAAGTAGCCTCTTATGATTTGCAACAATCAGCTATTATGCCATATGTTTCTTTTATGATTGTTTATTGTTTACTTACCAGGATACAAACTTCTTAAAGATAAAGAGTATATCATACGTCCACCACTGTGCTTAGTCCATAGTGCAGGAACTCAATAAATGTACGCAAAATGAATGAATTCATACCTGAACACCTACCTAACCAATACAAAACACCGTGTTTGGGGCTGCAGGAGTTTAAATATGAATATTTAAACTAAATGTATAAATATTTAAACTAAAACTAAACATAGCTTGGAATCCAGTAGGCAGGATAGGGCAAGTGACACAAATAAAATACAAAGAAATTAAGCTCATCACCATACTTAAAGTACAAAAATGATAGAACTTAGTACACAGGAGAGAGCACAGAAATAGGAAGCTGTATACAGTCAATGTGTAGCCATCTATTACATTATTAGGGTAAGAGATATTGGGATGCTATTATAGGAGTATAAACATGTGTTTCTCCAGCTTCTTTCTGCATGCTAGAAATAGTGTATATCTAAGAGAGTTCTTTAATTGTATGTTTTCATTTCTGTTCTAATCTAAATAGTAATGTAATTTTATTTCAAGTTACTGGTTTGGCCATGTTACATCCAAGTATTTCCACATGATTTCAGTGGCTGAAATTGTATTTGCATTTATGATAACATGGGCATCTAACTCTAGTAAATTAATGTTGTAGGTAAATGAGAAAACCACCAGTGGATTTAATGTTTAAATAATATATTATTATATTAGCCAAATGAAGTTTTAAATAAGTTTCTATAGAGAAATTAGAGGGACATGGGGTGGGGGTATGCTTACAAACTCAAGAAAATTTATATTACAGTAGTTGATTCATATTCTCTTCTCAAGGTGAGCTTTTGTTTCAACATACTATCATTTTGCATATTATGTTAGTATCACTTAAAAAGTTTATTTTGTACTTTAGTTAGTATTCATTTTCAAATGTTTCTTTTAACTTATCAGTATGGGCATTTTATATGCAGGTTTGTACATGTTTAATGTACAGTTAAGTTACAATATGAAAACATAATATAGGTCAACACTTACAATCTATGAGTTTATTTTTTCATTAAAAGAGTTTTATATATTTTTAACATTTGACAAATAATAGTAGACAACTCTAATTTAGTACTTCCTTGCTTTTCTTTGGCCACAATTTTTGAGTGTCTACATGTTGATGGTGAAAATTTTGTTCATGGAAATTGAAAAGAGAATGAAGGTAAGAGCTAGCCAAACAATGGAGATGTCTTAGTTGCTCAAACTGGCGTGCTTTCTAACTGAGGAGATTATGGGTATTGTCACACCATCTGTCAAAATATGGAAATTCCATGTTGGGGCAGTTAATATTCTTTGGTACATGTTGAGCATGAGTCCCTACCATATTTCTAGATGAAATCATATAGATTTAAGACTCAAGAAAGAGTAATTCAGATTTAAGAAGAGAGAATCTGGGGGCATTTGTAAAGAGAAAGAAGTTGAGGTCTTGGCAGTATATGAATGTGTCAAAGAGAGTCAGAGGCAGAACTTTGACGAAAATAGCATTTAGTGGTGTGAATGAGAAAAATCAAGTGATCATTCTATTTACCAGACATTTTTTATTCAGAACGTTTTTGCACTTCAGGAATTTTTTAAAGGTTATGTTAAAACTGTATACAATGTTACTTTTTTTAGAGTACATTAAGTAAGTTTATTTACTTAGAAGAAAGCAGGGAGAATTGTGTGGTATGGGAAGCAATATTTAAAATGGAAGGAAGGTAATGTAGTAAGAGAAAGAAAAAAGAATATACCAAGGACATAGATACCATTTGACTGATCCTAGATCAGCCTTTATTTACTATTTTTTTTCTCTGTAGAATCTAAAAAATATTTATTTTATCAGTTTAATTTGAAAATCTAATGATACATATCAAAATGCTCTGGCAAATCGTCATTACTATAGAAGTGTTTGCTACAATTTTCTCTGGGCAAGCTTCTTAAAAATGATATATTGTCATGCAAAATTTTCCTTAGATTTTTTAAAAATTTTTATTTATATTTATACCGTCTAATTATTTTTTAACATTTAATATTCACGAATGTCAAGAATATACTGTTATCATCTTCTACTTTCATTATGTAGATTTCACATTGTGAATTACCCACCATGATGAAGTCATTAACTCCATTAACTAGAGAAGTGGCTCTGTTTTGAAATATATAATAGATGATTTGGAAGTAGTAGGGGGAAGAACAGTAAAACTAAATTTTTTCCCCTTGCTATCTTAAAGAGGTCTAGCTTAGACCTAGAAAATTTAAATAAATAAATTATTCTTAATTTTTATGGCCAAGAGAAATAATTCCATTAATATGATAAAATTACATAAGAATTTGGTGTGTACTGAATATAAAATCTAAAAATACAATAAATATAGCCTTATGGGAGAAATAGCTATCATAACTTTTGGACAATGGTAAAAATTGGTGCACAATTACAACATGTATCTTACTTTCAAAAGATCATCTAAATTTCTATTTTAAGTTTTACAGTTTTTTCTCCCACTCCAAAGAGATCATGGATATTTGTCACTAAAACTCTCAGCAGGCATTTGTACCTATGCAAGATAAATTGAGTGATGGGCTAAAATATTGGAGTACGGCATGACTGTAGAGTGAGAGTGCTGGTCTCAAGAGAAGTGATATATAAATAAAACAATTTATTAGTTTGTTTTTTAAAAAATAAACATTTAAAAGGAAATACAAGCCTACTTGGCATTTACCTATAAATTCTAACATTATGACACATTATGTTCTATTGCTAAAATGAAAAGGATGGTTAAGAATTACATGTTGCAAATGAAAGGAATGTAGAAAAAAAGAATCTCATTCAAAACCTCTGCAAATGTTGCTTTTCTGCTATCATGGTTTACAAGTAATGTCCATACTGAAAATATGGTTTTAAAATCTCCCCTACTGGTTTCCTACCCCACACAAGTTATAAACTAAATCTGCAAACTACATGAGGACAAAATTTTGCATTTCTATTTCTAAGTTATTAATAACCTTTTTCTATTTAAGAGACACCAAAAGAGAACTCTATTTCCTATAACCTTTATTTTAGATATGAATGTATTGACTTGTTTGTGGCCCTAAAATACTAAGGTGATAGCAAAATGCCTTCCCAGAGTATTTTTTGTTTTTTTGGGGGGAGATAGAAGTTAAAATTTTATTTATTTTTTTTAATTCATTTTTATTGTTAGACTTATTGGGGTGACATCTGTTAGCAAGGATTACATAGGTTTCAGGCATACAATTCTACAGTGCATTGTCAACTTGATGTATAATAAGTTCACCACCTAATGTGACTTCTCTTTCCATCATCTTATATTTAGCTTCCCCGCCTCCTCTCCCACCCCCTCCCCTTTCTCCCCTCCCTAACCCACTCCTCCCCAAATAAACATTAAACTATCGATTGTGTCCATGGGTTATTTGTTTGTTCATTTCTTTTTTTCTTTGCTTTCAGTTTTATATTCCGCATATGAGTGAAATCATGCAGTTTTTTGTTTTTTCTGTCTGGCTTATTTCACTAAGCATGATGATCTCCAGGTTCATCCATTTTGTTGCAAATGGCAATATTTCATCTTTTCTTACAGCTGAGTAATATTCCATTGTGTATATGAACCACAGCTTCTTTATCCAGTCATCTGTCGCAGGGCACTTTGGTTGTTTCCATGTTTTGGCCACTGTGAACAGCGCTGCAATGAACATTGGGGTACATAAGTCTTTGCGGACAAAGGTTTTCAAGTTCTTTGGGTAGATCCCCAGAAGGGGGATTGCTGGGTCAC